>CM053788.1:117258681-117511181 GCA_028749045.1 Cupressus sempervirens
ATCTCAGATAATGGGAATCAAAATATAAAGAAAAAATTGACCATAACTAAATTTCTTGAAAAAGCTCAACTCAAATAAGAAAACATCCCAAAAAATGATAAACCCTATGTTGTGGAAGCTACAAATTATAAAATGCATAAAGAAATAAATAGTAAACAACCACCATTATAAGCCTAAATGTTAAAAGAGGCAGTAATGTGCTTTAATATTTACAAAGACAAGAATCCTTTAATATGTCAAAATATATACAGATGCCAAGAACTAAGTTAAGTATGTGAATTTCCTTCATGATTTGTTAAGCCTCCATGATGCTCAAGTTGGGCTGGTACAAATTCTTCTACCATTGGGTACACCACATCAAACTAGTAAAGATGCTCAAGTTGATCCTGTTGTAGTTCCTAGTTGCCCATGGTAGGGTGCGGTATTGGAGAAAAGATACAATCCATCTGTGTCCAAGTGGGTATCTATTCTGTGGAAATTGTTGTAATCCTGCCTTTGAGTGGCAATGCTAGATAGAGTCCTCGTGGCCCCCACCTTTCTGCTATCTATCAATTCTACATTGTGTTCGAGGTAGAGCCAAATTGCAGCCTGAATATTCGGTCGTGGTAGTGCATACTCGCTAAACTTGGATTATTGATTTGGGGCCTCTTCAAAATTTGTTCTATCTAAATATTTCCAACTCTAGCCAGTAAAAAAGCATACTCTAGTGCACTTTCTATTGATGTTGGCTGGAACCATATCTTGTTTGGAAGATAATGTATATCTATTAAATTGCAAGTATTGTGACTGATCAATTCCGACATAGTTGGGTCTATAAACATATAGTCAAAATTATGTTGTGATGGTAGTTGACATGTAATCAAATGTCTTTGTGCCAATGCTTTTTCTGCAATTATGGAGGTGTCTCTTGCTTCATTACAAATTGTGTAGAGATCTATTTCTTGGATGAAGTCGTGCATCACAATTGTCCTGCATCTCAACATACCTACTTGGGAAATAGATTGAATTTGTTGATTTATTCGATGTTGTGTTTGTCTTAAATGAAATTAGAATGTTGAAATGTCAAAAAAAAGTTTGCTTTATGGGACCCTTCTTAGAATGGATTAACTACCAAAGCTCTAAAGTTTACAGAAATGATTCCCATTTACACATGACTCATGTTCTCTAATAAATAAATGCTTCCCATTTACATATGATTCATTTTCTCTAATAAATTGTCCATATCAAGTTATGAAGCTGCTTAACCCTCTAAATTGTTGTATTCACAAAACAAAATTAAGAACTACATTTTGTAAAGACCAACAAACTTGATAAAAAAATCATATCATAAATATAATAGAAGATTCAAGTGAGCCCACATATGAAAAAATCTTGAAAGCTAATGCATAAAACATCCCAAAAATGATAAATCCTATGCTATGGAGTCTAAAAATTATAGAATGAGTACAATAATAAACAGTATTAGTTTCTTATTGTCATTTTGAATTAACGTAAAGAGGCAAACACTGATATATTTGCTAAACTATAATGATATTCAAACAATTACCACATTTTCTTGATGAATCAGAGTCCTGTTGAATGCTTAGTTGAATTCCACATGGTATATATATATATATATATATATATATATAAGAAGACTTTATTCATTTTGATACTTGTTGATAAATGATATCAATATAATTCAGACAAATTTTCACGCATAGTGTATGAATTTATCTTGTATAGATTGTAAAAATAATGAATTCAATTACAACAAAATTGATTTTAAATAAATATACAAAATAGATACCAAAAATATTCGATTTAGTTAGATTTTCCTTTGAGTTCCCAATTAATTATTGTATTTAGTATTTTCTAACATAAAAACTTCAATTTGTAAACCAAATAAATGGTTTCACCTGGCTCCTCCTTGAGCACACTTCACCCAACATATGAAACAATTTTTTCAAACCATTGGTAGATTTGAAAAGAAATTTAAAAGATTTCAATATTAGTCAATGCTTACTTATTGGCGGCACAAATCCAATTACAACCTTGTTAAATTGCATTTCCATTTTAGAGAACGAAATGGGCAATATACCGGGACGATGGAGCATGATTTTTAAAAAATAAAAAGGTTTTATCCTCAATGAATTACAAGGACGAGGACACTCTGGCTTGCTCCAGATGACTGCCTATTGACCATGAATTTTTTATTCCCATGTGTGGATTAGTTTCTGTGAGGCAAAGAAAAGCTTTAATCATTAGTAAGATGAGGGTTTCTATGGCTACAAATTCACACCTTCAACTATCTTAGATTCATAGTAATCTCAATCTATTTTCCTGTGCAGTATATATTGTGATTGGCTATAGTTATTTATTTTAGCTCTTCGCCTCTCAGGAGATGGTTCTATAGTTTGAGACTTTAGTTGGTGTGGCTTAGGTTAAAATGGAATCTTGTTGTGCTCTATTTCAAGCTAAGAAGGTGAACAAATTTGACCATTTTGAACATGATATTTGTAGGTACAAAAGTTAAGTTGTGGTATTGTCCTTGCTATTGAGATTCAATCTTCCTTGGGTGCTATTATTGAATTTTAAATAAAGAAGAGGTCCCTATTGGGTGACATGCTGTAAATGGATAATGTTCTACAAAGACATGCAAATAGTAGAATTCTATCACTCTAGTTTCACTTTCTATTAGAAAATCAGGGTGCTTGGTTCTATATGCACATGTTAGTTTAGGCCTTAAACGTAGCTACAACCTATGGGAACGAAAATGATTTTTTCCTTAAATATAAAGGACATAATTTATTATTTTCTAAATTAGCTAAAGAAACAATTACAACAACATAAACAACAAGAAATAATTTAGGAGTTGTGAAGTTGTGATACCAAGTATACCAAGTTTTAAAGGAAAATAAGACATCAACCATAAGGAAAATTTTGGTAGTTATATTATGGCAAGAAAAAATAAAATTTGTTTATGTAAAAGAAGGTTGTGACAAGATTGATTTGAATGCTCATTGTTAAATATGTAAATTCAACCAACTACAAATGTGTTGTAGCTGTATGTATTGTAGCAGTACCAAGTTCTGAATAAATCAAATGGAAATGTATAATGAAATTCTTGCATAATGTTGAATTATAGGATTTGGTTGCATAAAATATAAGTTGAAGTTATCTTATATGGAAGGAAATTCAACATGTGACAAACATGTACACAAAAAATGGCACTTTTGAGAGGTGTCAAATTCATATGCATGTGTTGTATTTGTATGCAACAGACCTTGGGATGTCTTACCCTTAGGCTTCGCTAATATTTGTTTTGCATACTTTATTTGCACAAATCAAGATAGATGAAAATTTATATCAAACACTTCAATAGACATATAATCTATGAACTAAAACTAATTATCTTAATCAAATGAATAACTGCAGACTTTAACGCGAATCCAATTTGTTTCAAAATGAGAGCCTTAAAATTTACTTCCATTGATACTGTGGCATCATTCCCCTATCATTGTGATTTGTATAATACAATATCATCACTGTTTCAGTGTAGAATATCAGTTGTGGCTGGACACTTGTAGGGGGTTTCTATAACAAATGCCATAGAGTTCTTTGAAATACTAGGAAATACTCTTTGTGCCATAGTCTACAAAGATAAATATATTTGAAACTATAGAACATGCCAAATAATAGATTTAGTGGTTTAGATAAAAATAAGTATGTACTCTAAACATGTGATAGTAAAAAATAATAATACTAAACTCTATGGAAATTATCCTTGTCTAATTATACCACCTAGTTTATTTTAATTTTCTTTGTAAATAAGTGCATGCACACTTTCAATGTTTGTAAATGGATTAAATAGGTACAAATATGGATGAATACAAAATAGAAAAGGCAAGGTTGCAAATTGGAAAGAGCATTAAAGAGGCAAACACAAGTCAGACAATAAAAAATAATAGACATCACTATGTGCCATAAAGAAAAATAATCTTATTCTTGCAAGGAAACAGTCTTTCTAATTTAGCCTCTAGCTGAACCTAATTTACTAAAAGAACAAAATTGCTTCGAATATGAATTGTTATACCATTAAAAATATAATTCATCCATAAAATTTAAAGAGCATTGAGTAGAAAGGAACATACAATCGTTGCGTAATATTAGATATCCAAAATTAGAAACAAACACACATTGCAAGTTGAAGATTGGTGAGGATTATTATATTTGAAGTATAAGAATTTACAATAGTAGAACAAGTGTACATGGATATTGCATATTAAGCTTGGCGTGTCGTGTAGTGGAAGCTTAAAATGATTGGTGTAAAATGGTTTACAAGGTGGGGCAACATGGAAATGTTGTTTTTGTGCAATACTATTTAGATATGTATGGTGCCTCATTTGATAGATCAGCTAATTGGGCTTCCTCTCAGATTCGGTGAGCAATAAATGGTTTTGTTTGCATACGTGAATATCTATCTAATGTGAAGGTGGGATATATATGCAGGAAACAAGCTCCTTAGCTCATAAATTGTTGTGAAGGTGAGTCCTTGGCGGTCAATGTTGCCAATGTCAAATGTAGCACGTTGCAAAGTTAGGCCTTGTGCTTTGTGTATGGTCAAAGCCCATGCCATTTTCAATGGTATTTATCAAATAAGCCCAAGGCTCAATGGTATTATGGGTACATATATTGTATTATGGTTCTATGGGGGCCCTATGTAGTTCTTGAAGTGAACAACAACAAAAAAAGGGTAACTGCATTGACATCTCACCAGTCTTGTAAACTATTGCTCTGACATGTCCAAGTGCACTGTTGACAAGGCCTGTGGTAACCCATAGATTGCAAGAAAAAATTACCTCTTGTCTATTACATAAAAGTATCTTTAAATCTAATTTTTTATCTTCTATATCCGATGTTGTAGAACCCATGAGTTGTTTTGCTATGTAGAGGGCAATATGTACTGTTGAAGATACTAACATTTGCTTATTGTGTAATGATACCTTTTTATTTGTGGAAAATAGGTGATATATGATACAAAAGTAGAGCATTCTGAAGAGTTCAGGGAGGAGCTTGATCTAGTCATTAGTAGCCGCCAATCCTCAATTGTGGGTTGTGCATTTTGTAGTTTTCCCAGAAGGTTCCTGAAACATACCTGTGCACTGCCTTCTCCACTTTGTTGGAATATTTTTGTGAGAGATAATTGTGTTGAAATTGTGCCAAAGTGTTCCTCCATAAGATTTTAATGTGTACATTAGGATGTCTTTAACTGGTGGTAATTGTGTGAAGTCACCAAATAATATCATCGATCGACCTCCAAATGAGATTTTGCTTTGACATGGAAATGCCTCGCGTAACCGTTTGTCAATTGCTTCCATAAGTTTCAATCCTACAAAACTCATTTTGTCTATTAGAATGTATTGGATGTTACACATTATTTCTTGGAATGAACCAAGTGTCTAAGGTCTTATAATGGCCAAATTTTTGTAATTGGTATGCGGAGGGCCGGATGAATTATGGATGCCTATATATTAAATGCAACTACTCCTGTAGGTGCAAGGAGAAGGACGGTTGCTTGGTTGTTTAGAACAAGTATCATAAGTGTGTTTTTTATGCATTTGATCAAGTGGGATTTGCCTATTCCTGTTGTGCCTTGGATAATCATCCGTAATGGAGGGGGGGGGGGAGCTGTGTTGGAATGTGCATGAGAAGCAATGATATCATTCACCTTTCTTTGCCTAGGCAAGAGAGTGGATTCCAATTTTTTCCAAGGAACATGTAGAGGTTGAAACATTTTCTTGTTGGAGTCAATAAAGGATGTAGCAATGGTCTCTTCTGAGGGGCTAACCTGAGCTTCTTCCCAATCATGGTTTATATCTATGATACATCGCCCAAGCATTTCAAGCTCCTTAACATGGATAGGTTTTCCTGGTTGTAAACTGGAAAGAACTTCCCATTCATCTTGAGTGTCTTCTACCATATAGTTCATCCTTGTTAGAGGATTGTTTCCTTCATCCTCTTCTGTTGTCACTATAGTTGGTTGGTGTGCATGCCATGGACTGTATGAATCTCTAAAACTTTCCCAATGTGTTATAATTTTAGCATCAAAGCTATTGAGGTCTACCTCAATGTTGCAAAATGGGAAATACAACATTAGTTTAGTCCAATAGAATGTAGAGAATGATTTGTCCTTTGTTGGAGGGATTGTAGTAAATCATAGAGATACCTGTATGATTGCTTTTTTGGGTCATTCCTTCGATTGATTGGTTTTTCGAGATGCTTTGTAAGACCACTTTTGTGTTAGCTCTAAAAGAGACAATTACTCAAGATGTGTAGGTCATGCCATGTATGCATCAATAGGGTGTGGAGACATGCTTGTGGTTGTCAGGGAGATGGAAATGTGGTCAGCCAGTTGCCTATGTACATTAGGGTTTACAAATGTCCTGCTACATAGCGAGAGGGGCAATTTTAGTAGTAAGTGGCAAGTTTCTTGGGCATCAATGTCTCTTTCAAAAAGTGTCAATTAACATCTTGAAAAATGCATTTGTAGCTAGTTTATCAGATGCAAGCATGGTGGAGATGTGAGATAGCATAGAGTGGTATATCTTAGACTTTTGCTTTGCTTTTGCAATATATTTCAGAATTGTGTTTATTGATAGAACTGGTTGGAAATCTACATTGGCTCTCCAAATGGACAAAATCGATGCATTGTGCAGATTAAGTGGTCATCATTGCGTGCTAGATTGACTTTTTCCTATCTGTCTACACAGATGGAGATGTCTGAGCTGGTTTGCACTGTCCATGGGGCTTTATATCGACAAACCATAACAACCTCCTTTTTCCAAAGGCAAGTTTTTGTTGTGCATTTTGTATGTTGATGGAAATGATTGAATAATTCAGTGTAATCATTGAGGGTGTTGCTTGTTAAAATTGAGATAGTGTCTAGTAGGAAAGGGTCATCTGTTGGCGAGTGGGGTATTGCCTCCTTTCTTTGTTCGATGGTCCTCGAGTTCCATGTAGAGACATAGTTGTCAATGTATTTAACTACATTTTCCATTGCTTGCACATTATTCCAATCAAGTTTCTCAAAGTTTGGAGTGCCAAGAAGCCAGATGAATCCATGGATATGTGCAGACCCTCTATGTTGTCATTCGTACCTAAGGAGGAAAGTATTTATTAGGTGGTATGAGTATCATCATGTCATAATTACTAGATGTAGTTAAGTTTGTACCTATACGAATAGTCTATAACCCCCAAGAGATTTTCGAGTACCTCCTCTCAAAATGTGGTAAATATGTGCTGCATATATAGAGAAGTGAGATGCGGGTTGTGCACTATGTTTTATAACCTCCATGAGTTTGTAGCATGATGGAATAATGGCGTTGTTGAGGGCATGATGTTGTGCAAGTTGACCCATTTTGTATTAGCTGGACTCAATGTGAAAAATAGTGTTGGACATCCATGTTGTATAACTATATCAGACAACTCACCTTGTCTTTCATTCCAAAAAGGCCTTGTTCCACAGATCTTTGGGTAAACACATGCATCATTCTACAAGTTTTTCATCTAGTAGGTCCTTTAGCCTTTGATGAAGGTCTACAATAGTTGTAGGTAGTGCTTTCTCTAGTTTTCTTTGGACAAACACTGATGTTGTAGATCGAGTTTGATGCTTCATCAGTAAGTTTAGCAAAAAGTATCTGAATCGTAGGTGTTGCCCAAATTGATTATCATGGTACTACATAAGATGCACACCATATTCATGGAGGTGCACTTCATTCAGTCATTGTTGTTTGAGATTTTCATCACCTTTAGGAAACAATATAAGAAATTCCACTACAAATAAGCCTTTTGCAGTATACTCATTTATTGGTTGTGGTGAAATGGTTGGCCATTGTATTTTAGGAATTGATTATCATTTTCCTAATTGTAGTAGGTTTTGCACTTCTACAACCTCAGTGGATGCAGGTGGTAGATTTTCTACAAAGGAGGATTGTTCTTGTAAAATACCTTTAACAAGGTCATCCTCTGTATCTTCTGTTGTTGAAAAGCTCGATTCTTCTTTATCAAGAGCTGATGATGTTTGACAAAGGAGGTCTGAGACATCAGTAGAGGTAACATGCAATGATGCTAGTGCAACTTTTTCTAAGTGTACATCTTGATAATATGGATCATTCTAGATTTTGTACTTCAATGCTTGATATACATGGTCCTTGCTAACATAGAAATTGTATTGTTATTTCCCTATACTCTTTCTATTAACAATTATTATATCCAGTTCACCTATGTGCCTTGGCAATTGAGATGCGATAGTAGAAATATCTTGAGGGAAACATATAGTGTGGCCACTATATTTTAGTTGGCCACCTTTTGCATAGGTCACCTTAAGTATTTGGATAACTCTTGCAATTAGCATCTCTTCTATCTAACTTAAGATTTTTAGGCAAGAAGGTTGCTCTCCAGAGTCCATGTGATTCAATTGTGAGAACCAGTGACTATCCTTTTCAAATGCACATCCAAAACAAGTGTTTGCACCATTGCATTTTTTGCTTTTGATACCTAGATACTTTTCCATGCAAATTACTCATGTCAACATCTTTGATAGGCTATCTAACTTTGAGCGGAAGTTATTTTTGGTAGTGTAGTAATTTGCACCAAGCTGCAGTATCCTTTCCACTGCCTCAACTAAATTGGTTGACAAGATATGGATGTCAAATGGACAAGTTTTTGTTGGATTAGTGGAGTTGGGGTGGACATATTGGGGTTTGGAGGGGGGGGGGGGGATAGGGTTATGAGATGGTGATAGAAAAACAACTAGGGTTGTGAAATGAAGGCTTTCATATGTCTCTTGACATCTCTTGTTGATAGTTTTCACTCTTTCATGATACCATTTTTTTTGTAGCTCATTTCTTCAAGCCCATCTGTTGGCATCAATATTATTATGTACTTGCATTATTGAGCCAACTTCTTTGATTATTTGCAATAATGGTTCCATTGAGGATGGCTATTGGCACCTTCAGAGTAGGAACAAAATAATTGTGTTAAACAAGAATACTTAACAGGTCTAAACAAATGCTAGCTACACTAGTTTGGAATGCACATGGAAGTAGATTGTATAGGCAAGAGAGGAAGGTATGTTGTGCACTTTATAAATACTAATATATTAGTACATGTGATTTTAAAACACAGTCAAATAATACCAAATTATAAATACTAATATAAGGACAATGAGAGACATAGTAGAATAATGTCAATGTTATTTGTTAAAGACATATTTCTAAATTTGAGAAATTGTGTATGTATGAATATAACTTAGGTGAAATAAGCATGCTAGCAATGCACATAAAGAGAACAATATTGTTGTAAAATTCGTGGTCTAGTTGATTGACACAAAAAAAAGAAAAGAGTAATCTTGTTCAACAAGCATAACATAGTTTATACACAATTTTTTTAGCTCCATTTCTAAGTAATGACAAAATGATATCGCATAAGAAACTTGTAACCTTGTAATTACAATTGGAAACATGGCCATGACCAAAGAGTACAAGGTTGATGTAATGATACTTAATTTTTCTTAATCATCAAATGTTGAGATGAAATACAAGTTTGTTTATAATTGCAATATTTGTATATATATGACTATATTACAAGCAATTCAAACTAATTAACACTTTGCATGTAGAAAAGAGCATTGTTTTAGAAGTTGTGGTTGATTTCATTTACAATAATTATATATAGGTGAGCTTGTCCAATATTCCTAACTTGTACATAATTACAATAAGTATATATCAAAGCATTGGAGATGTGACTCAAATGGTCATAAAGGCTATCATAATGATGCTTTGTCTTTTATATCCATCAAATGTCACTGCTCTAATGTTGACCTAAAATAGAAATGCGTGGTTTATCACTGTGGCTAAAATTTCCTTGCTAGCATCAGCTTCTACAAGTAGCAGTTGAAGGTCTTTTGTAGAGACACCCAATAAGGCATTTGCGGGGCCGTCAAATGTTGTGACCTTTTCAAGCTTGCTTGTTGCATCTTTTAAGTCTATTTTTAGCATATAGCTAAAATCAAAATTTAGAACATTAAGATCACACTTTGGGCATTCAAATGTAGTTGGAGAGGTCTACACAACCATTTTATTACATTTTTTATTCTCCACAACAGGCAGGGATGAGAGGTAGTCGAAGTTGTTGAGATGTAGTTGTGTTAAAGTCACTTTGATACATGTGGCTTCTTCTTAGAAAATGGTTCTATGGAGCAAAGATGAGATAGATACTAGATTGAAAAAGTTTAGAGTGGTTGAGATGGCACTAGACAAGGGTCTTGGAGCATTGCCAAGGGCTTTTGTGGTATACCATGTTCTAAGTGTAGTGGTTTCTAATATATCAAGATTTATTACAATTGCAGTTAGAGATATATTATCTAGAGCCTTGCCATGCCAGGATATAATATAAGTAGATTGGATTAGGAGTATTCAAGGGTTTGGTAGTAGCGACAGTGCTGCAATATTCTTGCCCTCAACCTCACAAAGTTCACCCCAAATGGTGATATCAATAGTACAATTTGATATATCAGTAATAGTAATTGTGCATTTGTGTCTTTCAATACCATCTACTTTGTGAATGGATAATGTAGGACTGATAGATAGCATGATGCCGATGACATCTATAACATGATTTATAGGTAGACATTGTAAAGATTCTATGCTCTTGATATTGAAGGAATGCAGAGGAATGGTACTTTCTACAATTGTAGACAGAGTTATGGAAGATGAATTATGTAGAGCTACCTTGAAAGGATTAGTGGAGTTGTTGTAATTTGTATTGGTAACCTTAACTCGGCCATTAGATATGACATAAATACTACCAAATTGAATTAGATTGTGAAATTTCTCTGCCACATCATTAAAGCACGTGACATGTATCATAATGTCCACCTTATCTACAAGGTAAAAGCCAAACACTTTTCCATTGCGTACGACATTCATGAAATTATGAATTGGTATTTTCCTCAATGCTCTACCTTCTATTGACCAAGCCTTATGGTAAGGGGTCAGGTTCTTAATTGGGGATACTGGAGATGGGTACAAGCTTTGTTTACTTGTACAACCTGTTGTTTCACCATTCAAAGTTGTCTCTTTTAGACTTTCCCCAACTTTAGTTTGGTTATTATCTAACAAAACATGGTCAACAACTTTGAGTAGAGGATTTGGTGATCCAATTCATGTTTCTAAAGTCACAACTAGTTTAAAATTATTGACAACAATAGCTCTGTGGTAAAAATGGGCATCATTTAGTAGCGAAAAATGTTGTGTACATACATATCTATAGCACAAAATGGAGAAAAGTATGTATGTGAAATTCAAAAACCTCTTGCACTCATAATTTTTTAAATATATAATAGATCCTTCTTGTAAGTCGTTTTCAACAATAAGATTGTTAAAATGATGAGGAATGAGGCAAGGATGCATGTGTATGCCATTATAAAGTTGTAACCCATATGCCACAACTGTGGTCCGCTATTGCTTTACTAGACATATAGTTGCAACTTGTAAAGTAGGATTTGTTATTGGTATGTTTGCTAGAATGTCAACAATGGCATTTGAAGTTATTGTAGCCATTATGTGTACCTTCTTTCATTGGTCAAGGGAGAAATTGTCATAAGAAATTAAACGTCTATAATTGCTCAAGGTCTAGATTAAAAGACATCTAAAATAGATAAATTCTTATAAGAAACTAAAGGTCTATAATTTCTCAAGGTATAGATTAATAGACATCTACAATGCTAAATGGTACAATACACTATATTGCAATTCTAGTTTTATGATGTACGTTTTCTTATGTACAAGAATGCCCTAGGTTTTGATGTTAAAAGGTAATCAACAAGATATTAGTTTTCCTAATTATGTACTCCTATTGTGTTTAGTTTTGATCTATGTTGTGTTTAGTTTTGACCTATTTGAATAGGAAAAAAGGTAAACTGCAAGAGAAAACATGTCATGAAAGAGTCACCGATTATTAGGAGCCAAAGAAAATGTAGATAGTTGTAGTGTGTGAAGGGAAAATTGACTTGTGTTATATTCAAATGTTTAGTCTCACAAAATGCAAATGGTTATGTTGAATCAACATTTCTGCATGAGTGTGGGCAAGTTTATAAATCAACATTTATGTGGTTCAGATAAATGCAGGTGCCAGGTAGCTCCTAAATCAACATCTTTACCTCTGCCTACATTGTTGGTTACTTTAAAAAAAATCATCTCTAATAGATCTGGAAGTGAGTTTTTTATAGATACCCTACAATTAATTTCCATAACACAACCCTCTACCACGTAAATATTTTAGTTAGACCACGAGTGTTGCCTGCACGATGAGGATGAACATCATCAGAGTTTGCTATATACTTTATTGTATTTTGAACTTCATAAATATTTTAAGTAGACCATATGCGTTGTGTGCATGATGAGGATGAACATTAGGAGAGACTGAAATAACTAAGGAGAGTAGGACTACTCATGAGTCTTTGGTAGCTATGGTTAAATCTCTATTGAGCCCAAACAACTGCTAAATTTTTTTTTCCAAATTGTAATGTTCTAGATGTTGCAATGAGAATGGAAGAATTTATTCAAAAACATTCCATAATGAAGCCCCCATAGATCTTATTACTAGATTGGAATATAATAGCTTAGTTTTTCAATCATGTAGGATAATTGTTTATAAATTGCAAACATTGATGGGTATAACACAAATGGATACTTGTATTTACATAACATTGAAAAAGTTGTTTTAAATTATTAATAAGGAAGCCATATCTAAACTTGCATTTACATTCCTTTATATGTAACATTTCATTTCTCTCGGTGTTCTTCTTGGCTACATCCCTTCTAAGCTTCTCTATTCTACTATTTGAGTCATCTACATGTGTTTTCCCCCAACAAGAAATGTAGCTATGATCTCAGCCCTAACTTGAGGTGTCCACTTGTGTCTTTCATGCATAATCCTCTTCAAAGCGCTAGTAATAGTTACATCATCTCCCATAGGTTTTATTTGGGAGTAATCGTAATCTTCAAACAAAGTGTTCACTATCCTTACTTGTGAAGGATCGTGAGTAAATTTTCTCTTTGTGTGTTTAATGATATCCATCCTTTTCCTAAACATCATATTTAAGAACTAAAGCTTAATAAAAATAGAATCACAATTATATGGAATAAAAATTTATGTTCACTAGTAACATAGTACTGATTTAGAATAATACATTAATCTTCTATATAAACCAAGAGATAAATGTGGTCTAATTATTAGACAAAGCACAAGTAAATACAATGAATGTGTACATTTTGGTAAGTAGAATTTAGATTGTACACCAATGGTGTCTTCTATGTTATTAATATTGCAGCAAACCTTTGTAGAATAGAATATGGGAAATAGTTACCAATCATGAGCAATGTACAAACATTTCACAAAATTGAACTAGTGCAACAATTTTGCCAATATTAAAGTATACCAAAAATTAACAATGAAAAACCATATGTGATTTAAAAAAATTATGTGCCTTAATTTCAAATATTTTCTTGATTAGGTTAAAAACATATAGTAAATATAATTAATTGGTCAGGAGTCAGCCTCATAGGGTAAAAGGTAAATCATAATAAATAATATTAAATGTAAAATGATTTAGTATTTTTTTAAAATAAAAAATATCATAATAATATAAAAAAGCATAGTCATGTTTTAATATAGGTCTGACACGAAGTCGTTGTGTTTTAATACTTTTCTATGAGGCAAGTAAAATAAAAATAAAATTAAACAATTCAGTAGTCAAATTGATAAAGGCGTCATGTGTAGCAATTAAATTATATCATGCAAGAACAAGTCAAGAGAGAATATACTTCTACATTTCTACTATTGGGTGCTCTTACATTATTTCCCAGTGCCATTTTGTTATTAGCTGATGTATAGTTCTTATAGATTCGTACTTATTCAACCTCTAACTCACATAAAGGTAACATTCCTGATAGAAAGGAAAATGGTCTGGTATTCTGAATTAACTTATATTAGAATGAATATCAGAAGAGGGCACACTATTAGAGTATTAAAGCACAAGAGTCAACTATCCAATCCACAATATGAATTCAATAATGTATTTTTTGAGCTAATATTACATTTTTCTTTAGGAATTCAATAAACTACTAGTTTATTGTCCATAGTATTGTAGGACATCCATGTTTTAATTTGGTTAACAATAGGCATACTAAGAATCCATCTAAAACTACAAGAAACATGAATGTAGCATAAATTTTATGACAAAATTTCCAAAAAAATGTTTTCCCAATAGAGAAAGATCAACGAATTGGCTTGATTACATATATGCCTACAATAATCTATTTAAAATAAAAAAAATCTTCTTAATTTACCTGTCTATACCCAGTATTCTGATACAACCATTATGTACAAACCATATCCTAAACATTGACTTGTTGTACCTCATATAACTCATATATGTGTGTGTGTGTGTGTGTGTGTGTGTGTGTGTGTGTGTGTGTGTGTGTGTGTGTATCTATATGTATATATATATCCCCTTGAAGTTTCCATGCAGTGTTAAAAGAATTACAGTGTGTTCCTCTGGAAATCATCATATGGGTTTAATTGTGCTCACTAGTTAATCACATCTGTATCATTTTATGGAGCTTCTCAATTTAGTAAATAAAGTAACACCCAATCTATTGTACTCATGTTGAATATTTTCCTATAATATGGGTAGATCATAGAACGAAGTTAGATAACTAGTTATCCTAAGCTGTTGGCAAAAATTGAAAATGGAAATGTCTTTATACTATCACTGCTAATATCTGAATAAATCCTTTGTACATCATTGCCAAAAAGTTTGAATAATTAGATCTCGTATCATTGTTCAAAACTAAAAGTCAACACTTATACCATGCAATTTAAAATGGGTAGTATGTGGTGCCATTACATATAAAAGTTCTTCACCAAGCTATATCGCAGTTGTTACACTTTTGAGAGATTATAAACTTGATGTGATTCTGTTCTAAAGCTCTCTACTTTAAGACACAAAGGTGTGCACATGAGGGGTTATTACTCCATTTATAGCCAACAATAGATATAAATTTCATCACAATAACATGGTTTTAGAAGCGGGTGCATAGGAACAAAAAGGTAGGGGAAGAAAGAGAAATTATCTAGACAATAACATATCAATACATGTAGTTCCTATAAAAATAAAAACTTAAGCACTGTTGATGTTCAACACATAGAGATATATTTTAGAGAATTTAAAATTTAAAAAAGAACATCATATGTGATCAAAATTCCATATCTAAATGGCTCTCAACAAATTTTGGAAGTCAAGATATGTTACACTAATTAGTTATAAACATTAAACTCTGCTATATATATCCTCATAAAGTAGATAGAGAACTTCATATTCTAACTACATTAAAATACATTAGATCTTCACATAAAATTTGAAATAGGATGAAAATGCTTACATGAGGTATCGTAACTATATTCTTAGGCATTTGAAAATATATAAATCTATACATAAGGAAAGATTAAAATAATGTGTAGAGTAAAAAGATACATTCATGCAACTCTTTCAAATTTCTAAAGCATGTTGAAAGTTCGTAAAGGATTCAAGGTTTTTTCTAAAATAGATAGACCTTTCCCTGGCTAAGTTCCAAATTTATTCTTATAACCTCTGCTTGAAAACTCAATTTAAATTAGGTGAAGCACTCAAGCCTCTTCTTGAAAACTCAATTTTAATTAGGTGAAGCATTCAGGCCTCTTAGGCATGGTTAACTCCTCAAGAAAATTACACAAGGCAAATAACACTATACATCCACAAGATTTTCTAGTGACCACTAATTTAAAGGCTAAAGACAAAGCTATGAGAGAGCATACATGGAGGAAATCCAATCCCATAGGATTGTATAACAATGACATTGGCACCAAATGGGTATGTTAAAACTGATGTGAAAAAAAACACAATCCCATGAATTTCTAAATGCCAAGAACATGTTTGTAATATGACCATGGTAGAACATTATGTACACCTTTTTCAAAGTGTTATTAATGAAACAAAACATAACATTGTTCAGGTGTACTTCCCATATGACTGGATCACAATTGGCTTGTTCTACTTTGGTGTTTTGAAACTATTTTAAATCTAAGAAAAAATTAATTACTAGACCAAAAATTGTAATTGGGCATCACACCTTGATAAACATAAGAACCCAAACAAAAAGGAGAACACACATCACTACTTGGAAAGAATAATTTGGAATCATAGGAGATTGAAATAGGTAGGTTGGAAAGTACTATATTGCATAGGTTTGAGTAACCAAATTTGAGCCATATTAATTCAGTAAAATTGTAGCATTCATAAGGAATAGTGAGTTGCTTTTATGACGAGACTTCGACAAATCTAGGAAGCTTTTGACAAGTGGCAAGTACCAAGAGCAGTCATATAAACATCCAACCTTATATGCATCAAAATTTATTAGTTGAAAGAGGAGAAAACAATTGACAATAGTTGACTCATTATTTATGAAGGCATTAGAATTTGTTGTTTTCCAAAGATGAGTACCCACATCTTGGTTTTGTGGATTATTTTCATCTAGGAAAGCTGAGGGAACAAGAGAGCCTACTATTCTTATTGTAATGAGTGAACCCATGGATTGTATCTCTATTATTTCCAATTTCCAATTCATAAACCAAAGTATCCATGTGGCCTGAGAAATGGTAGTGAATTTATTCAGCACTAGTTGCAATAATGGGTTATTTGTATTTGAAGGATAAATTGGCTAGGCAAAGTAAAGCAAGAGGGTAAGTAAGATTTTGCTGCAAATTATGAGCAAGCTCAATCTTCTTAATTAGATTTTGAATAAAAGAACCTAAAGATCAAGGAGGCCAGTAGTTAGAAATTTAGAGTATGTATAAAGGAAGATAATGGAGGAAAAATAGGGGTTTGTAGACATAAATATAGATGATCAAAGTAGGCACAAACTAAATCTCGTGTAAGGAAGAATTGGTTAGTCAGAGCGTGTAACACCCAGGAATAGATCAATAGCTTTAAATCCAAAATCAAAAAACAAGAAAAAGCCATCAAAGTTCATTCAAAAAAGCCAACGAAGCTCTTCATTAAAAAGAAGCCACCTAAATTTCTAAAAGGACACAATTTTAACAACCAAAAGCATATTTATCTTCAAAAATTTGGTTACATCTAAGGAGAAATAGCACCAGAGTGAAAATAATAAATTTAAAAAGCAAAAATTACTATGTAGCAACAAAAATCTGATTTACTCAAGATTTCAGAGCAGGGAGCACACTGCAAACAAAGAGCTTGCCTGCAAAAGCATGTACAATTGAGAATGACCAATTCTCAAAAAAATAAGTTTGCATTCCAAATCAAAAGCATGGGAAAAAAATAAAAATACCCTCAATGAATCTGTACATACCTAAGAGGCCAAATTTAGTGGCATTTTAAGTAATGGTAGCATTTAAGCAAGAGGCATGTCAGGCTAAATTCAAAGAATGAGTGGGAGATTGTTCCCCAAACACAACAACCAGAGTTGAAATAGGATGTTGAGTCAGTAGTCGGAAATTAAAAACATCTTAGTACTAAACCCTTCTTTGCATCCCAATCTAAGAACCTCCTCTATGCCACACCGAGTGGGTCAGTGTTTGTAGTGCTAGAGAGTTGTTCTCCTACGTGCCAAACAGACAAGAAGCTAGTTGGGAATCCATTCTTAGCAACCCCTATGTGCCCTAATGAGTAGCTTTGTGGCCTGTGTATACACAATAGGGGAGTGACCCAGAGTGGTTGCCACATAGAAATTTTAGGACATGACAATTAGCCAAGGGGTGGGAAAGAAAGAAAAAACACAATTGGTTGTATCGTCTTGTACCCCTAAGACACTTGCAACCGTAGATGGAAATACAAAGTGGAGATAGTTGAGAAAAGGTATGTCTTCAGTGTAATTATTTAATTTATTGATAATGAATCTGTAATATAATTTATATATTATTAGTTCCTCTTACAATAATTAATTATTATATTTATATGCTTATATAAATAATACTATTAGTATACTATCTCATATATCTATTTATTTTTATTACCATAATTAGGGGGTTTGAATATGGTGCATGACATTTACAACTTGACATTCTTGCATGAGCATCGAACATGGATTCTAAGAATGTTCTTGATCCCTTATACAATAGAGTTAGGGTATTAAAACAAGTAGTAGAGAATGTTGAGGTTTCCCAACCTGAAAAATAATGACATTCAACACAAAGAAAGGCATGTATATGATATGACCTTTTGTTGGATCTCCAAATCTTTCAACTTGGACCCAATGCCCTAAAGGTCCCAACTTGCTACACCTGCGAGAATTGAGAAAGGGAAGGAAATAAAGGTATACATTCCTACATGGAAGCCAACTACACCATTGGGACTTTAAAAGGTTTATCGACACACAAGGTTGATATCTCACGAAGTGAGCACTAAAGAAGAAAACAAAAAATTGAAGAAACATGAGAATTGTGTCTAAGAAGAAGTGTAGGAAGAAGAATACAAAGATATAATGGCTTTGAAGAAGTCCATGATGATAAATTTGAAAAGGACTTCTACTTTTAGATCTGTGTCTATCTTGGACATAGCCACAAAAGGATAGGAGCCTGAAAAGATGAAGAAAGGCAAGGTATACAAAAATGAAGAGGTCTAGAGCAATGCCTTCTTTGCAAATGATCACTCTCTTATAAGAGGAAGAGGAAGAGGTGTAAGAGGAGAATTAACTAATTAGGAGAAAAAGGTTGACCACTACAATGACATCCACACGAAAAAAGAAACAACATGCTTCTATCCCTCTATAATAATAAGGAGAGGCCATCTAGGTGGACGGGTCCATGGAGGAAGAGGAGTTTGGAGAGGAACTAGGTTAATATGCGTTCAATGTTGTAAATTTTAATTTCCTTCCTCCACATGCCAATATGTTCTACAACCCCATTTTCTATAAAACTACCAACGAAACTACACAAAGAATGTAACAATTGGAAGTAAAATAAAGGGTCGCCTAGAAGAAATGTGCATAAGAAATAGAGATTTTTTAGTGGTGGATATGAAAATGTTAGTGAGTCATTCTCAAGGTGAAAATACTAAGGTCTTACAAGAGATTAAGAAGGATATTATCAAGAAGAGATCATGGGATCAAGGTGAAACCCTTGACGAAGGGAGATAGGAGAGGGACAAACAATAGAAGAGCCTAAGGGTGATAAATCCTAGTAAATAATAATAGATCATCCTAAATAAGTGATTCCTCTTCTTCTTGATGTGTCTAAAGTACAAACATTGATGAACTCTATAGTTACAATTATGATAGAACAAGTATCAGATATGGTAAAACCCAAGAAGAAGAATAAGAAAGATACATCCACCATGAGGGTAGAAGTAGAAACAATAGTTGAAACACTTTCAACCAAAGTGAGGGAAATAAAGGATGAACAAGTTGAATCAATTAAACAAAAAAAAACCATTAGAATAATTTATAGAGATCCCTATAGAGAAAGCACTACTATCTTCATGAAAACAAGAGGAGAAAGTCCTAGAGGAGATAGGAAATGAATGAGTAGAGATTAGAAAAGAACCTAAGCAACAAGAGACTCCTTTTACAAGAAATAACCCTTTAATTCCCTATGATACTTTGACCACGTCAGCAATGCCCATCTAATTATTTAATGAAACCTATTCTAGGAAGAGAATTCACACAACTAACAAGGACATTGACATGTTCACACTAGCGAAGCCCTTCTAATAGCCAGAGTCTAGAAAATAGCACAAAGAATATTGTATGTCAAACAAGATGCTATTGGAAAGTGAAAGGCATGTGTCATAGTTTGTTTGACATAATCAAATATTGCAAAATTAATACTTGATGATTACATAATTGAAGAATTAGACTTGGGATAGTCAACTTAGGAAGGTGGGAAGACATTAATGAAGATGGGTCTAAATCATCTATTTAAATGCATGGATCAATATGAGATTTAGATACAAGGGATGCATAACTAAAATGAGGCTCTAAAGGAGTTTATAACTAAGATAGTGAGTCTCATAGAACCAAGTAACTTGAAGCCCACATTATAGTTTGTGCTCTAAAAGTGAGCCACTTTGGATGCTTATTCATTTTATTTTATTCAAACTGGTGTATATTGGAAGGACAATTTTGTAGCCTTCAAGAAAGAGTGTATCATAACAATTTTTCGGTTTCATTATTCTATAATAGACAACAAAAAAGTGTTGTGGGGCATGGTAGAAGGATTGAATATTATGTTGGTCCTAAATGGTATTGACAGGGGAGTGGGGGAGGGGTGAATCAATACCTTATTTCAAATTGATTGTTCTCATCAACTTTGACTAAGCTTAGTGTAAGCCACTTCACAACTATAACCAAGATAAATGCACTAAGGTAAAATCAAGTAAGCTCACACACAAAATCTTTCATACAATTTGACACATATATTTTATACATGGAAGCCCTTGGTTAGAGGGTGAAAACCACAGTGGGAATTGTTAGGAATAAGGAATACTGAGAGGAGGTGGGGGGAGGGGGGAATCAACATTTTACAAATTTTATCCCAAAAATGGATATTGTTAATTGCCTTATAACTTTCATATGAAAGTAAACTAACAATGCTAAGTAGTAAGCAAATTTATGCAATAAGAGAACTCATAACACCATATTTTCTTAACTAGGGAAACCCTAGCCAAGGGAAAACCTTGGTGGGGATGGTACCCACTAAATGATCTACTAAACAAAAGTATTTTTTTAAGGATGTTGACCCTGTTAGGAGTCTATTAAGTACATATAACATCTCGGTCCTTGTTAGAGGACTAGGCCTTGTAAAAAGCCTCGACCCTATTAGGAGTTTCTTCCACTCTATTAGGAGTTGGTATATACAATTATGAATGCATGCAAGATAAGCACAATACCTAAACATGCAATATACAATATAGTTCCTTATTCAAATAGATAGATACAAAAACCTTTTTCTTGTTGCTTGTTGTACTTCACATTCCTCTGATTATACATCAAAATTCACAACACATATAGCTCGCATATCATACATATAGCCTTCACATAACTTTTCATATTTCACATATTCATCTACATACTTCACATATTACAATCTTTCCTTTATACCTTTACATTTTATCAAAATTGTCCAATCGACCTTTAAGCTTTCACATGATTGGAAAAATACAAAATTAAATATTTCTCTCTTAGGGTAAACATATAGGATGTCATCCCTAATTAGTTAAGTAATTATTTTTCAACCAAAATAATTCCTTAATCCATAATTCACATTTCTTTGATATGCTTCGTTTTGTCATGTACACTGCCTTTACTGGTGTTTAATTCACAACTCATTCCATACTGTCAGTACCAAATTTTGCTTTGACATACATCATCTTGACATAGTATACTAATTGTACCCAACTGTGCATATGCTAGTAATGTCTCTATCATTTGTCCATATCAAAACTATCTCTTTTGCTGGATAACTATGTGATACTTAGACAATTTTCCATGTCTAACTAAGGAATCTTCATCTATACATAGTACCTTCTTTACACAAGGTATATGTTACCATAAATGACAACTTCAACATTATAAAAACTTATCCCACTTAGCCATATTGACAAAAATCTCCCCCTTTGGCATTGATGACAACATATGGGAAAATTGGATAAGTCTCCAAAATGTTGGTGAAAAAGTTTACAAAAACTGTGGCCTTACAATAAAAACTTCAAAAACTTCAACATTGCAAACATTGTTGATCATTATATTTATAACCATCTTTCCTTATAACTCCTATTACAATACTTCACATAAGTACTACTCCCCCTTTCTGCATACACCATATACTTTATACAATTTTCCTATACTTCTCCCATTTTGACATCAATGAAAAAGGTGTCAAAATCTATACACATGTCAAATTTGTAGTTCTTTACCTCTGCATTTAGGTGGATAAGTGTGAAATGCAGTCCTCAAAACTTGTCTTCAAACCCTTCATATTCTTATCCCACGTGTCCTTAACTCCCTTTGATATGTTGAGGAAAGCACACAACCCATAGGATGCAATTTCTACTACAGTCAAGTCTGAATAAACAAATTTATCAAAGGATGTCTTTGCTTTCAGATATTCCTACTCACATAGTATACATATTATTACTATTTTATTTTAGCATTGTCATCTTTATCATTTTTTTAATTTTTTCTTATTATTATCATTTTTATAATTATAATAATTTTCATCATCATTACCTTCTTATCATCTTTGTTTGCCTTTATTATTGTCTGTAGTGTAAAAGCTTATTTTCATCTTTTTAGTTCCTTCCGTAGGTAGTAACTATTGGAATCGTTTGTTGCATACAAATAATTAATTGGCCAATGACATTCAAATATTTTTTTCAAAGATTTAAGTTGTTATAGTTTACAAATTTCTACATTTTCAAAATATAAAAAAGCTAACATTTCTTTTGCTATTAGTTCATTAGAAAAATAACAATGAAAAAATGTTTTTTATTTACCAAAAATAGAAAAATTAATTAATAAGTCGTAATGTACATTTCAATTAATGAAATGGTCTTTACAACTGTATATCTAAGTGGAATGTGCTAGCATAATCTAGATAAATCTCTAAGATGACTAGTATAATCTAAAAAACTCTAGGATTTCTATAGAATATATTAGATGTTTGACAAATTTACAGCTGGTGAACTTTCATCTGCATATTTGAAAAGAATCTTAATCATGGAAGGAAACTTAAGTTTTTTTTTAAATCATCCATTTTTAAAAGCACTACCCAAACCAATTTGTCAATCACAATTTTTATCTTTCTATTTTGAATGTTCTTCCAAATAATATAATTTTCTTTTACTAAAATTCACATCAATTGTGAAGCTTGCTTGTTACGTCCTCTATTTTCTTGGACATAATTAATTTGTAAAATAGGGCATATGTGGAAAGTGCTAGTCTCAGCAAAAACTAAAGAAAACATAGCATTTGCATAGCCAATCTAGCTGACATTAGAATCACTGCACTGGTATCTCATCACATTTCCATTGTCACTAAATTTGGCCACAATTGCCATGCCATTACTTCCATCAAGCATATCACTTTCTGCTTCAATTGTTCTGGCTTAAGGTAGAAAAAGTTAGTATGTAGAATCAGAGTTTCCTTTGTAGTCACAAGACTCTACAGGATCAACATACAAACTAACCAAACCTGGCTCAATATACACCAAATTCTTAAACAAAATGATCATATTTTGTACAATTTAAACTCAATTGTTATAAATATCTCAATTCCTCTTACTAAGACATAAACTTAAGCATAAATAACTTAATTGTGAGCAAAATTAAATTTTTTTTTTGACTAACAATTGCAAAGAAAAAATTTACCTCCTTAAGCCCACTACCCATCAGGGCTACTCTTTCAGTTCTCAAATTGTGCCAAAAATTAACTCATGCAAAAAAAATTGTTGCAATTTTTTCCCTCGACGATGCCATTATTTCTCTCAATCTCTTAAATATTATCCTAAAAAGCATTTACCAAACAGGAACATTGTTTTAATATGAATATTAGAATATATATTTTAATTAAAAAAAATCCACATTCAAATTCGAATTACATGTTCCTCAGATATAGGGAGAAGTGATGATAGAGATGAAGCAAAGCTTATAACCCTAAATCCTAACCAAACATATATAAAACTAAATCCATGAAGAAAGATATTCTCCAAGAAAGTGTGTAGATGTTTTCAATTCAACATCCATATCACAGTTTATAATCAATTATTAAGATATTAGTTTTTGCATCTTGATAATGGATTGTGGAGTGGGATTCATAATATTGATTCAAGTCTTCACACATTTCTTTCCAACAAGATTTGTTTGATCATCTAATGGACTATGGAAATTTTAGTCTTTGACTATAGTCGTAAGATCTCACCATTTTGAACTACAATTGCAATCTCTAAGTGCTCGAATGTAGTGTGTAAAAATCCTACAACTAGCAGGAGAACACCTTGATGGGACTCAAAAATGCATTCTCAATTTGAATACCATTCTAAGCTTTTGAGTCATTTTGAGCCCCTATAAGTGCATTTAATACATGTGTACTCGACCATCTTTTCAAGGCTTATGAAGTGTTTAATGTTTGTAACACTTTGCATTTAGCTTTCCCATGCATCATGTACTGATAAATTGTCATTCCAAGTCATTCTGAGTCATCATGAAGTTTCATTTTGAGTACTGTTCAGATCCATTTTTGCGTAAGTGTCAAACAACAATAGGAAGCCTAGTTTGTATTTGAATATGTTGCACCTAGTAATGTTTCATGCTTCGCCACTTTGGGAGTGTTTAGTACACATATTAGAGTGTTGGAAATATAGATGAAGTAATTGAGGGGGGGGGGGGGTGAATCAGTTACCACAAAAACAAATCTTGATCCCTTAGATGTCTTAAATAACAAGTTATTGTTGTCACTTGGTAAATACTTCACAAAAATGCTATAACTCAGTAGATTAACTTGTTACTGATTTTTAAGCATTCATAATTATTAGTATGCATGCGAAAGTAAATAGCATGAACACAAGAGACACTAGACTTAACGTGGAAACCCAATATGGGAAAAACCACCAAGTAACTAGCTACCAATTTTCACTCTTCTGAAGTGAGCCTTGTTAGGAGCCAACCCTGTTAAAGGTTACAATACACACTGTTACGTGTGACCCAGTTAAAGGATTTAGTCACCCTGTTAGGAGTGGCCTTGCTAGAGGTCTTTAAAACAATTCAACTGAACTGTCACCTTGTTAGAGGATTTACAAAATGGTTGTTAAACCAACTTTGTTAAGAGATTTTGAAATTACTACTACAATGGTTAGAAAGTAACAATGAATTGACCTGAATATGATGCAAGTGAATTTTTTGATTACAGATCTCTATTTTGCACCATTAGATCCTCCTTGATCAAATATAGCTTTGTTGGTCCTCAATGATCTCCGATCATCCTTCAAAATTTTCTCTCACAATAATCAGTCCTCCTTTTCATTCATATCACATCAAATCCATCACACACTTAGAATTCACAACTTGATCTCTTATATATACCATTCAGATTATCAAGTTGACTCATTCACAAGTTACATTTACCAATAAACCATACATCAGCCAGCTACAAATATTATATTAAACAAATAAGCTTTATTTCACAAAATAATGAAATCCTTCATTGGTTGACCCTGCTCTTTAAATACTGCTCCAAAAATAATTTCCTAAGCTAACCAACTCAACTCGGTTAACATTGCAAAATCTACAAAATCCTTTGGCTGTTGAGTGAACTCGATAAGAATTGAATTTCCTTCGCTGTCCATGAGAGCTCGGTAAGAACTGTCTCTACCATACTTCTCTTTGATGACTGAGTATGCTTGGTAACAATTGAATTTCCTTGCTTAACCTTGAAAGCTCGGTAACAATTGTCTACACAAGGTAAAGCCTAAGAATGCTCGGTAGACACTGTAAACCTTCTTTGCTAAACTTCTAAGCTCGGTAGACTCTGTCTTTTGCCTTACTGACCAACTAAGCTTGGTAGACTCTATCTGATAACTAATATGAAATTTGTGTAACATCAAAGACAATACACAATTGAACAATTGTATCCAACAATCTCCCTCTTTGGCATTGATGGAAACACATGTCATAACAGAATGAAATTTGAGAACAAGTCTTCTCTAACAGAATGCTTCTCCCTCTTATATTTCATTTCACAAAACTCCTCAAATATAGTAATCTCCCTCTTTCATAGTAATCTCTCCCTCTTGCATAATCTCTCCCTCTTGCATAAGCTCTCTTTTTCTTGCAAATTTCAGAAAGATATGATAGTAAACTCTCCCTCTTTGACAACACATGCCAAAGACAACACAACTTCAAGTGAAATTCACTATACCTTAGGTATTGATTCATATGCAATGTTTTTAATACTTCGCTGCATCAACTGATAGATCTTTAATTCTATTCCTGTTGATGCATCACTAAAACTATATTTTAGTGAGCTTCAGATAGGGGAATGACCCCTAACTTACTTCTTAGATATAAGAATGCATCCTTAGGTAAAGGCTTTGTGAATATGTCAACAATTTGTTCCTTTGTATGGATATATTCCAGTCTAATCTCCTTATCTTGCACCAATTCTCTAACAAAGTGATACTTTATAGCAATATGCTTAGTTTTTGAATGCATCACTAGATTCTTTGATATGGTAATTACACTTGTATTTTCACAAAATATAACAATAGGTTCTTTGATTTCTTCCTTCATACCTTCCAATAATTGTTTGAACCACACAATGTTTGAGCAGTTTATTGCTGCTGCAACATATTCAGCCTCTGTTGTGGACTACGATGTACAATTTTGTTTTTACTTGTCCAAGAAACCAACCTCTTTCCAAGAAAGAAAGCTCCTCCACCTATACTCTTTCTATCATCAACATTCCCTGCCCAATCTGCATTAGTAAACACTTTTAATCCAAATTTCCTCCAAGTTTATACCATAATCCATTATCTTAAGTTCCTTTCAAATATCTCATGATCCTTTTGATTTCCATCATGTGATTTTCTTTTGGTTTTGCTGAGAATCTTGCTACAATTCCTATTGCAAGGGCAATGTCTGGTCTTATGTGCACTACATACTACAACTGTCCAATCATAGATCTATACAATGTCCGATCCACTTTTTTTGATTCAACATCCTTGGTAAGTTTCAATCTAGCACACATAGGAGTCCCAACTGGTTTGCAGTCTTCCATACCAAACTTTTTTAGTATCTCCTTGATGTATTTAGATTGAGTGATGTAGATGTCATTCTTATTCTGTTGAATTTGAAGACCAACAAAGAATTTGATCTCACCAAACATTGACATTTCAAATTCCTTGTTCATTTGTTTTGAGAATTCTTTGTAAAGATTATCATTTCCTATGAACAAAGTATCATCTAAAAATATTTCTGCCAAAACAATCTTATTATCCGGTCCTTCCTTGATGTACAAGCTACTGATATCATTAGTTCTTTGAAAACCAATCTGAATAAGATAGTTATGTAGTCTTTCATACCATGCTCTAGGGGCTCGTTTCAGACCATACAATGCTTTATGTAATTTTTAAACCATGTCCTTCTTGTTTGGATCAACAAAACCTTTAGGTTGTTCAATGTAAATCATCAAGTAAATAAGTGCCTTTCAACTTACTTCTTGTCATTGTTCCTTTAGATTTATCTCCAATGATTTGATCTGGTGCATGATGCTTCCTGACATACTTGGCTAGCATAGGCTCCTTGCCTTTTGAATGAATTGCATTGTTATCCTTCTGTATTTCAACTTCTGGTTCTAGTTGCTTGAGCTTGGTAGCTGTTGATTCAATAGCTTCTATTTGCAACTCGGGTCCTTGTAGCTCGGTAGGTATTGACTCGATTTAGACTTCCTATAACTCGATTACAAAAGACTTTGGAGTAGAAGAGTTCTGATTGACAGGTGTACCTAGCATTGTATCAAGTTCAATGAAAACAAATCTCCTGTAGTCTTCTGGTTCCCTTTTGCTTTCTCCTTTAGTTCTTTCTGCAAACTCATCAACTTTGACATGTGCACTTTCTACAACTTTGTGAGTAGACAAATTCAAACATCTATATGCTTTACTTTTGCAAGAATATCCCAAAAATATTCCTTCATCACCCTTCACATCAAATTTACCTTTTCTAGATTCTTTCAAAATGTAGCATTTGCTTCCAAATACTTTTAGGTAACTTACATTGGGT
This sequence comes from Cupressus sempervirens, assembly GCA_028749045.1. Taxonomy (NCBI): domain Eukaryota; kingdom Viridiplantae; phylum Streptophyta; class Pinopsida; order Cupressales; family Cupressaceae; genus Cupressus; species Cupressus sempervirens. The sequence goes on from CM053788.1 coordinate 117,286,556, forward strand.
ATGTAGCCATACCATAACTCATAGGGGGTTTTGAATAAGTCCTTCTTCAACTGTACTCGATTCAAGGTATAAATTGTAGTACTGATAACTTCCTTCTAGTATTTGATAGCAATGCTCTTTTCAATCATTAAGGTTCTTGCACAATTCATGATGGATCTGTTCCTTCTTTCAGCTATTCCATTTTGTTAAGAAGTTCTAGGTATTGAAACCTGCCTTTTGATTCCTCTTTCAATGCAAAAGTTATTAAACTCATGTGAAATGAATTCACCACTTCTGTCTGACCTCAAACATTTTAGTATTTTGCTTGTTTCCTTTTCTACTCTAGCCAAATACCATTTGAACTTCTCAGATGCTTCTAATTTCTCTCTTAGGTACATGACAGTCATCATTCTTGAGTAATCATCAACAAAAAGAATGAACTTTTCACCAGTATAACTTTCACTGCCAATAGGTCCACACAAATCAGTATGCACAATTTCTAAAATTTCTTCAAACTGATAGTTCTTGCTTTTAAAGCTAGTCTTTCCCATCTTGCCAATTTGACAATTCTTGCATAGACCAACCTCAGGTTTCTTTATGTTAGGAATGCCTCTTACTTTCTTAAATTTACTTATTTTCACCAAGTTATCAAAGTTCACATGACAACCTCCTATGCCATAACCAACTTTATTCAACTTGAGCAATAAAACATGAACATTCAACAAGTTCAAGATTTAAAAAATTACCTTTTGTTTGAGTGCCTAATCCAATTAGCTTTCCTTTGCCATCCAATAGTTTTTCTTTTCCATGCATGAATTCCACTTTGAATCCATTATTGAGTAGTTGTGCCACACTTAACAGATTGTGTTTTAGTCCTTCTACCCAATATGTATTATCACATACAAGTTCTTTGGTTAGTGAGATTCTTCCTGTTCTTTTTATGCAACAAGGTTCATTATTACAAAATCTCACACTGCCACCATCATAGTCTTCAAAATGTTCAAACTTAGTTTTATCAACAGTCATGTGATGAGAACAACCACTATCTATAATCCATGTATCATTTTTGCTCACATGAGAAATAAGTGCCATTTCTTCATCATTATCAGATTCATCCTATACAACAATGTAAATAATTTCATCATCTTCTTCATCATTAGAATTATTAGAATCCTTAGCCATGAAACATGTTTTCTTACCTTTGTCCTTGAATGATTTGAAGTCTTTCTTGCCATTACACTTGTAACTTTTCTTCTCATCCTTGTTCTGCTTATTTGGGCACCTAGAAGCAATATGTCCAATTTCTTCACAAGAAAAATAGATTAGAGGAACCTTACCTTTGTATTTCCCTTTACTTCTTGAATATTTCCTTGTTAGCAGAGCTTCAACCACCTCAAGATTACTGTCTGAACTCTATTCTGATTCTTCATCACTGTCTGACTGAGGATCCTTTATCTTCTTGCCTTTCTCCTTGAGTGAAAACTTGGCTTCAAATGTTGATTCAATGTTCTTGGTAGCTGAAACATAATTATCATAGTTATCTAGCTCGAATGTAGTCAATCTTCCAACTATGGCCTCTAAATTTATCTTATGATTTGCTTCACATCTTCTTTCTTGAATTGCAAAAACTCTGATTGCATAAATGGGAAGTAGAGTTCTAAGAACTTTACTTATAACCATTTCCTCCTTGATATCTCCTCCAGATGCTTTGATTGCACTAACACTTGCTTTAACTCTTTCAACATATTTTTCTATGTTTTCATCCTCTCTCATCCTCATTTGATCAAATTGTCCTCTCAAAATTTCTGGCTTGGCTCTTCTCACATTATCATCACCTCCATAGATCTCTTTTAGCTTGTTCCACATTTCAAAGGCAAATTTGCAATCCTTGATATCATCAAATTCTTCATAACTTAGAGAAGATGCAATATCTATCATCATGTTGTTGTGCATCTTCTTTTCAGCAATATCATTGACAGATAATGTACCAACAGGTTCTGCATATTTTTCATCAAGGTACTTTAGCCTTGAATCACCAATAAAAGCCAGATGAAGTCTCATCAATCCCTATCATGTTGAGCAGTTGTCCTTGTTAAGTCTTTGAATTTCCCTCTTGTAAGACATCCTGATCTTTAGCAGATCCTTGAAATATTTTCCTGCAAGCACCAAGAGCTTTGATACCAATTGTTGGGAATATAGATGAAGTAACCGGGGGGGGGGGGGGGGGGGGGGGGGTGAATTAGTTACCAAAAAAACAAATCCTAATCCCTTAGATGTCTTAAATAACTAGTTACTGCTGTCACTCGGTAAACACTTCAGAAAAATCCTGTAACTCGGTAAATTAACTTGTTACTGATTTTTAAGCATTCATAATTATTAGTATGCATGCAAAAGTAAATAAAATGAACACAAGAGACACCAAATTTAATGTGGAAACCCAATATGGGAAAAAATACCAAGTAACTAGCTACCAATTTTCACTCTTCTGAAGTGAACCCTATTAGGAGCCAACCCTATTAAAGGTTACAATACACACTGTTAGGTGTGACTTGTTAGAGGATTTAATAACCTTGTTAAGAGTGGCCTTGCTAGAGGTCTTTAAAACAATTCAACTGAACTGTCACCTTGTTAGAGGATTTACAAAATGGCTGTTAAACCAACTCTGTTAAGAGATTTTGAAATCACGGCTACAATGGTTAGAAAGTAACAATGAATTGACTTGAATATGATGCAACTAAATTTGCTAATTACAGATCTCTATTCTACACCATTAGATCCTCCTTGATCAGATATAGCTTTGCTGGTCCTCAATGATCTCTGATCATCCTTCAAAATTTTCTCTCACAATAATCAGTCCTCCTTTTCATTCATATCACATCAAATCCATCACACACTTAGAATTCACAACTTGACCTCTTATATATACCATTTAGATTATCAGGCCAACTCATTCACAAGTTACAATTACCAATAAACCATACATTAGTCGGCTACAAATATTACATTAAACAAATAAACTTTATTTCACAAAATAATGAAATCCTTCATTGGCTGACCCTGCTCGGTAAATACTACTCCAGAAACAATTTCCTGAGTTAACCAACTCAACTTAGTTGTCACTGCAAAATCTGCAAAATCCTTTGGCCGTCGAGTGAACTTGGTAAGAATTGAATTTCCTTCGCTATCTATGAGAGCTCAATAAGAATTGTATCTGCCATACTTCCCTTTGATGATTGAGTAAGCTCAATAACAACTAAATTTCCTTACTTAACCTTGAAAGCTTGGTAAGAGTTGTTTGCACAAGGTAGAGCCTGAGAACACTTGGTAGATGTTGTAAATCTTCTTTGCTAACCTTCTGAGCTCGGTAGACTCTATCTTTTGCCTAGCTGGCCAACTGAGCTCGGTAGACTCTATCTGATAACTGATATGACATTTGTGTAACATCAAAGACAACACACAATTGAACAATTGTATCCAACATAGAGAACCTATGTTTCATATTTTGAGTCATTTTGATATGCTTTGACTAGGTTTTGAATCCCTCAAAGTTGGTCATTTATTGACTATCATGTTGATGCTAATTGGTCACAATTCTGGGAGGCCGTATTTGACTAGACGTAACTTTGACCCAGTTAACCCTAATGAGAATATCCCTTTCACATTACATTCTAGAGGTCAAAGACTTGTTATGTTTCATATTTGAGTTTATTACAAATCTGTTTGATCAGTTTTCAAATGCGATTCCAAATGCAATTTGTAAAGTTTTACTGGTGTCAAGAAATGTAGATTGATTGGTACCCCTATTCAGGATATCATATCTATGAATCCATGATTTTCTGAACCAAATAGATTGTATTGTTGTGTTCTAATCTAAGAATTCTTTAAGCGTGTCAATTTTTGAGTCTTGATCAATCTATTTGCACACTTTCCCAGGTCCATTTCGTTTGTCAAAATCATAGTTTTGCTGATGTTTCCAATTTTGCAAATCCAAGTACCTCACTTTGATCGCTTGCCAAATGTGCCCTATTATTTATCATGATCCCAAATTATAGAATTATATTTCCCTCATGACAATAAACTAATGCCCCTATTTTTTTCCTTCCAAGTATCCGTTTGACCTATTTTCAAAGCCAAAACCAAACACATTTTATGTTTTTCTAACATTTTGTTTGTAGGGAGTTTCATGAAGGCAACTTTGATGGCCAATATCTTTTGACCCAGGTGTCATAATGACACAAGATCTAACAGGCTAAGAAAATGTGGAACAAAGAATCAACATATCTATTTTAGAGCTCAGTCAGGTGTTTCTGTCAGTTTTTAAAGCTAGTCAGAGGACCCCTTTGTACAAAATTGACAGTTTAAAAAAAGGGAGGTGAAATAAATTTTTAATGATGATTCAGAGCTCAAATTTGAATCAAATTAGTTTAGGAAGTCAATTTAGTGGATTCAAAAGCCAGGTGTTTCAGTTTGAAATTGGTTTTTAGCCGGCCCCACTTTGGGTCTCTACTAATCTTTTCAGACAAATAAATTTTAGGGTGTGGAAGATATATTTATCAGGTTCTGGTTTCAAAGCATTGATTTTTCATTTAATATGAATACATTGTCATGAATAGAAATAAGATATGGAATGTGGGGTTATGCATACTATGAGTGATAATCAAACAGGAAGATGGATAAGAGTGACAATATATTAATGCTCATGATTGTTGAAAGATTCATTTGTCAAGTATGGTTTTTTCAATCCCCTGATCTACACGTTAATGATTGGTACAAAATGCCAAGTCATTGACAATGACTAATTGATATAAGAATCCAAGCCAAACATTTATGAAACCATTCTAATGACAATGTTTGATAAATCCCTTACAAATGATTAAAACAAAGGGTCAGAAAGGTAAGTTGTTTATCACCTTTTTCATTAAGAATACTTGGAGTTGAGAATGTTCATGGTAAATGATGCCACCATTGGTCTCTTGAAGAAAAATATTGTAAAAGGCATTTCCAATGGGAATACTAGGACAAATGATAGAATTGAAGACGTGCTTTTCAAGCTTACACATGTGACCAATCTGCCTTTGGTTTTGAGATGGTCTTCTCTCACCTTTTATCAAAATTGCATATGAAGATTTTTAATTATACTATATGAGACATTGTCACACATCTACTACTGAGATCAATTTTCTCCTATAGGGTGTTTTGGTAGAATGTAATCCTATTTGGTGGATGTGGTTCTAGTTTGTTGAGCATGGTATAAGTTACTACCTACTTTAGCACTTTATAACATTCTAGATCATATAGTGGTGCCCAAATTAACAATAGTAGTAGATACTAGGGAGTTGGCTCTGTTTCCTCTAGCGGTTCATTGGGGAGATGGAATAGGGAGAGTAGTAGAGCTTCAAAGCAATAGCAAGCATAAAAAAAAAAGGGTGAATGCAGGGTTTTCCAAGGTTCTGGATTCAATCAACTAACATAAGCAAAAATAGTTAAAAAGAAAGGAACCACAATATGGGAATGTTGGAGGAGAGCACATAAATGGAGACACCCTTTTTGTTTCAAGAAGCACACTTCTCAAAACGTAAGAGGAGGGAGGATAGCATTGAAAGAGGGAAGCAATGAGTCTTTTTTTTTTTTTTTTTTTTTTCCATTTTCTCCCTGTCATTGCAAAGAATGTGTATTTTCAAAGGGGTCAATGTTTTTTTCCCAAAGATTATTGCATATGGAAGTACAGGTTTTTCCATGTGTTTGGAGTGTGAGCAAGGAGTCACGCAAGGGTAGAGACAAGTGAGGCCCTGAAAGCCTACTAATGAGTGGTTTTATCAAATAAAATAGTGCTCTTCTGATTTTGTCCATTACATAAGTCAAGACTCGTCCTTTTAAAAGTTTCTTTGACTAGTCTACTTTCAATTGAAGGTTTCAATGTTCATACTAGTGGATAGGAGAACATTTTTTTATTATGTGATCTATGGTTTTGAAGGAGATTTGATTTGTTGAAGTGCATCCAGAGCTTAGGAGTGAGGAACAAGCACGATAGACAGAGAGGCAACAAATGGTATCACCAAATTGTAATATCCCACATTCCTTCCACATTGAGTTTTAAATGTCTTTAAATATCCCTATACTCAAAACTCACTTGTCTTAAAGACAAAAGGCTTTTGGTATCCAAGGCTTGCATAGGGGCCTCACCTATAAATGACACACAACTAGCAGGTAGTATGTATGACATCACAAAATTTTGAAGTAGACTGCAGGTGAGAAAGAGAAGGATGATGACATCAACAAGTTGACACATGGCACCAAATTGCACTCTCACAGGCTTAACTGCATAGTTAAAGGTTAACCATGTGATGGTGCGAAAAGGTTAGAAATCACCGCCATGCGACTTCACAAGCATAAAGTGTTAAATGAAAAAAGTGATGCAACCATGCAAAATGGTTTATTTTGCATGGTTTCTAGGCTTAACTTTGGTTAAGGCCAGGAAGCTCCCTTGCTGCGAATTGAGGTTAATCACCTAGTTGCCAAGGTTAAGTGGAGTTAAGGTTAACAGTTGTGAATTTGTGAAATCATGTCACATGGCAGGGCACTCCAAGGTAGTGATGAAATGGCGATGACTGTGCAAAAGATTAGACTAATCACATGTTGACATGTGGCGGTCAACCATGAGGGTTGACCCAAAATTAGAAAAAGGGGTAAAATATGAGATTAAGGAAAAATATATTTTTATTATTTTCCCTTTCAAATTTTGAATGTGTAGGTCATAGATGGAAAAATTTAAATGATTTTGCCTATAGTTTTGACTATATTAAATTAAAAATTTTCAATTAAATGTCTGAAATATGATTGGGACTTGAAACTTCAAATGCATGCCAAAGGGGAAATTTTTATCAAAAGAATGCAATGCAGCATACTGTCAGAACCGAGAGAAGATGAGCTATCCATATATGGAATAAAAAATTGCACAAGTATTCACTAGGACAAGATATAAGCAGTTTTATGATTTTCAAGGCATTCTCAGCAGAATGGGCAAATTTCATGACAAAGCATCAAAATCAGTTGAAAAGTAGGCAATGAGGTTTGTTGACTCTAGATTTGGAGAAAAAGGATTTTGAGAGTTACATTTTGCCTCTAGAAGTCATTTGGCAAGTGATTTCCCCCTTTGTCCTAAAATCAGATCTTGCAAATGAATTACATGTCTTTATCAGTTTGGGGATATTTTCATGCATTCTTTAGTAGCAAGAAATGATCTAATTTTTAGTTACAGAAAGAAGGTAGAGAGAGGTTTTTGCATTTGCAAGTGGAGAAGTTTCAAGTGGACAAATGGCAACATTTGATTTGATCTGAGAATTCTCCTATCTTTATATTCTCTTCTCTTCTTTTTCTTTAGGGTTGGTTCTAGTTCTTGGACATTTTTCATTGCTATGATACCACAAGGATGGTTCTAGTTTGGTTGAAATTTCAGTCATGACTGTGATTCCACCATTCTTCAACATTTTTCTCATGTAACAAAAAAAGTTAACGAGTACAAATATTTCTAGTTTATTCAATATTTTCAGAAGTTGCTTTCTTGCATCCTTTATGTATTTGTTTCAAGGAAATGAATAAAAGTGAAACAACAAGTTTTATCTTTAGTCTGAATCTTGTCTCCCATTTGTGATGTGTGTAAACTTTTGTGTTTTGTGAACAAAGGGCATGAAACTTAGTTACAATCTATTTTAGATCGTATGTGTTGATATGCTTTGCTTATGATTCAAGCAGTCATGTAAATGCTTGGTTTGTCATCATAGGGTTGCAAATTTTATGAAGGAAGAGGTTGAGTATGAGATTTAGAATTGATGTAGATGTTTGATTCACAAGGTGAATGGATAGATTAGGAAGTCCTAATACATGAAATGTCTCAATGATTTCCAAGGATGTATGTTAGTGATTTGTGGAATTGACCAAAAGATAAGGCATTGATTAGTTACAGGATCAAAATGTTATGATGTTCATATCAGAGTTATATTGAAATTAAATTTATATTTAAAATCCTTTTCCCTTTTTGTTGAAGAGTTGAAAAGATTTGCCCTCACTTAGCTTGTCTAGTTCATATGTCATGATTCTAGCTATTTCATGTCTATGTTGTTTGCATAAGTGTTAGAAGATTAAGGGTATTATTTTCTTTGTTGGATTCAAGTGTATTCTTTAACACTGGTAACATATGAATGAATTTGAGGTACACTCGCCTAGGTTTTGCAGAGCCTAAAGTAGAAGAAGGGTCTAGCCTTATAGTTGGCCCTGGTGTCTGACTAAGTATGTTGAATATGGGAGTTAGTTGCCCCTATATGTATTCTATTCCTCTCACTAGGTTTTTGAAACATGACATTTTGAAACACCAACACACTTGAAAGGCATTTTGAGATGAGTGATCTAATAATGGGTAGCTTTACATAAGTAATCAAAATAATCTTTCCAATTGGAGAAAACCCTTAACCTAATTAAAAATGTTTGATCTTATTATTTTTGGAGAATTGGAAACCTCAATTAAATTTTTAAACCAAGAAGTACAAAAGAATAATCCCCAAAAATGGTAGAGAATAATCTATGAAGTCAATGTATGTCTTTAAATCTCTTTCCTAGTAGGGTAAAACACCTTGCGCAATGCACAATAATGAGACTTTTGAGCAACTCCGTTGAAGTGATCTCATTTATAATTAGTAAAGCCCTTTTGTCGTTGAGATTGTCTACCTTTGGTGACCATTGTTTAGTTATTGCTGAAGAATGTACTAAATTTGGGCATCCTAATAAAAAAGGGTTTACAAGAATTAGCAGTCACTTCTCTTTACAAAAAAAAGCATTGCTTCTCAATGATTTTTATCTTTTTTACAATATAGCAATTGAAATCATGGTATTTTAAAAATTTAGTCTCTAAAGATATTTTTAAGATGCTAAATGGAACAATATATGTGTTTGTTATAAAAATAATAATTGTTTTTTTCTCTTAGTATCAGCATAATGTTGGCATATCAGACAAAAAATATATAACAACAAAGATGTGCCTATAGATCAGTTTCTATACACTTCATGTAGTTTCAATACAATAGTGTCCACATCCATTTCTTTATCAACTCCCAAATTTGACGGTAGAAAAGTTTCCAATCATCTTTCATGCACCTGATAAGGTGTTAGCCAATTTTGGTCATCAGAGGCAAGGCCCTCCATTATCATAGGGAGAATGATTATCACCACAGGGATGAGTATCCCAAACATCTAGTGGAATCATTCTTATTGAAACTATTTGAGATTTCTGTATCAGATGTTGAGTGTTTTTTTTGAAATATAATCCAAGTTCACTACAAAATCATAGAAGAAGAAGTTATTAAATGCATGCCCATTTTATTCTCCATTTATTTTGAAATAGGAAGAAAACTTTCAAAGAAGAACTTACTGCATGTTTTCATTTGCTTGTTTGTAGATATATGTCAAATATTAGAAGCAAAAGATAGGGCATGTGGACTCATGGACTGTAGAATTTAAGTAAAAAAAATCTCTCATGTAACACATGTTTTCCAATCTTCCCTCCAAGATCTTTCTCAAACATACTCAACAAGCTTCGTACTAACGTTACAATGGCTTCCTTTAAATTGCAAGTTATGGCCCCACAACATCAATTAACATGTATTCCTCCACTTTTAAGGGTTAAAAAAATTTCAAAATGTACGAAGACTTTCATATTTTTAAATGGTTCTATTTTTGAACAAGAAAGATATTACAATTCAAGCTTTATAAGTTTTTTTTTTAACTAAACAAATGTTTTGCAATATTGAGAGAGAAATGGTTTGGCTCTTTATTAAGAGATCAATGGCTTGGCTTTCTAAATTTTAAGAGGTTATTACCTTAGAATGATTCATATTATAAATATAATTTATTTGTTTTAAATAAAAAAATTATAATTAAAGATGTTGATTTTTTTAATTAGATCTGATTTCCTAACCCACTGCCAAGCTTATAACCCTAAATCCTAACCAAACATATATAAACCTAAATCCATGAAGCAAGATTTTCTCCAAGAAATTGTGCAAATATTTTTCATTCAACATCCATATCAAAATTTATAATAAGTCATTAAGATATTATTTTTTGCATCCTGATAATGGATTGTGGAGTGGGATTCACAATATTGATTCAAGGCTTCACACATTTCTTTCCAACAAGATTCATTTGACCATCTAATAGATAATGGAAATTTTAGTCTTTGACTACAGTCACAAGATCTTACCAATGCTAAACTACAATTTCAATCTCTGAGTGCCCGAATGTACTGTGTAAAAATCTCACAACTAGCAAGAGAATGCCTGAAAGGCATTTTGAGATGAGTGATCCAATAATGAGTAGCTTTACATGAGTAATCAAAATTCTCTCTTCAATTGTGGAAAACCCTTAACCTAATTAAAAATGTTTTATCTTATTATATTTGGAGAATTAGAAAGCTCAATTAAATTTTTAAACAAAGAAGTACAAGAGAATAATTCCAAAAAATGGTAGAGAATAATCTAATCAGAGATATTTCGAGAAGATTATTTCAATGAAGTCAATGTATGTCTTTAAATCTCTTTCCTAGCAGGGTAAAACACCTTCCATGATGCACAATAATGATGAGCAACTCCATTGAAGTGATCTCATTTATAATTAGTAAAGTCCCTATGTTCCCAAGATTGTCTGGCCTGTGGTGATAGGTGTTTACTTGTTGCTAAGAATGTACTAAATTTGGGTGTCCTAATAAACAAGGGTTCACAAGAATTAGCAGTCACTTCTCTTTACAAGAAAAAACATTGCTTCTCAATCATTTTTCTCTTCTACAATATAGTAATTGAAATCATGGTATTTTAAAAATTTAAGCTCCAAAGATATTTTTAAGATGCTAAATGGAACAATATATGTGTTTGTTATAAACTAGAAACAATAATTCTTTTTTCTCTCAGTATCAAAATAACGTTGGCATATAAGACAAAAATTATGTAACGACATAGATGTACCTATAGATTTGTTTCTATACACTTCCTATAGTTTCAATGCATCTGTTTCCACATCTATTTCTTTATTGAATCCCAAATTTGATGGTAGGAAAGTTTCCAATCATATTTCATGCCCCTAGTTAGGTGTTAGCCAGTTTTCATCATCAAAGGCAAGGACCTCCATTATCACAAGGAGAATGATTATCACCGCATGGATGGGTATCCCAATGATCTAGTGGAATCATTCTTATTGAAATCATTTGATATTTCTGTATCAAAGGTTGAGTGTTTTGTTTGAAATATAATCCGAGTTCATTGCAACATCACATAAGAAGAAGTTATTGATGCATGTCCATTTTATTCTCCATTTATTTTGAAATAGGAAGAAAGGTGTCAAAGAAGAACTTGCTGCATATTTTCATTTTCTTTTTTGTAGACATATGTCAAATACTAGAAGCAAAAGACAAGGCATGTGGACTCATAGACTAAAGAATTTAAGTAAAAACAATCTTTCATGTAACACATGTTTTCCAATATTCCCTCCTAGAGCTTTCTCAAATGTACTCAACAAGCTTCACACTAATGTTACAATGGCTTCCTTCAACTTGCAAGTGATGGCCCCATAATTGGATCTACTAACAATACCTCTATCTTTGTTGACTCTACTAGCATATGGTATTGCTATTGCTTATTGTGCTATAGTTACCTCTACTCTTGGTATTGGATAAGCTATTGGCACTAGATATGGATCATAATAAGTGAAATATGCCCTTATTTAGAGATAGGCTAGTAACGATGCTTAAACCCGCATAGAATTGTAGGGCACATATGCCCCCACTCATCCCCACACATGTAGGCCCCACTATCTCTGGGTTGGGTGGGGATTATAGTTCCCCTGCCTGATGTAGCTCATTTGTATGCAAAGTGCAAAGTCATGAGAGATGGTACGAGAGCAAGAGCCATGCCCATGAAGAAGCAGTATGAGAACCCATCTATGTTTAGTATCACACACCAAAATGTGTTAAGCTACCTGTCCAAGTGCTGAAGGAACAACTCGAGGTCAATAAAGCAAAAATTCTTGTTGTAGCCATCAAAGACAGGGGCCTCTTCATCAACACCTAAGGAACCCCATTCTTCCCTTCCTTCTTTTCGCAACCCTTCCTTCTACATGCCCCTAATTATTGCCTACAATTCTATAGGAGAGGCAATTATTGAATTATTGCCCTAACATTCTAGTGTAGTTACCGATCCAAATAGAAAGGACTGGGGTCACCGCAAGTGAAGCGGCCCACCTTCCTTATTGCAATGCAACAACTTATCTTGTTATCTCAGTCCTAACTTATTTTCAGGGCACAGTCATATAACCAGACAAATGATCCCTTATAGGGAAATCTAGGATATTAGGGGAATTCCTAATGGTGTCGATTTATTATAAGGGCATAGTCATTTGTGGCCCCTACTATTCTATGGGGAAGGCTTTCCCGTAGGCAAATAGATAACAACTATTCAACAAGGCTCAACTCCCACCCACGATAGTTGAGGCTAGATGTGATAGTTTTCATCAATTCTATACATAACATGCCTACTCTACTAGCCTTGCATATAATATAGGGATCTTCCAGGTACCACGGTTAGTATTGTAAGGCCTTCTGCAGAGAAGGTTAGGTTGGCCCCTACTATCTATCTAATAGTAGGAACCCAACCATATAATACATCTTCTTGAATCACCAACCAAATGGTATGGAAATGCTCACAGGCAGAGCCTCAAATTATATAAGGCTTCTATGCCAATAGCCTTATAGAATAATGGGGTAGGTCTACTAATGTTATGTATAGAATCTGGTTGGGGCGCTAGCTGGGCACTTCTCTATCAGGTTCTATTGGTGAACCTGACCGACCATCTAGACTCTATATGTAACATGCCTATGCAAATATATCCATAGAATCTTAAAGCTTCTACACCAACATCCCCTTATTGATTTTAGGCTACTTCTACACTAGTTTCACATCAACAACACTTGTTTCTTCTTAGAAGCACATCAACAGATGAAACATCAACAACACTACTATTATTAGGGAAGCAATGACCTTACTATTCTAAAGGGTAGCAGAAAGTTAGTAGAAAACCTACTATTCTAAAGGGAAACACCCCTATAGAATTGTAGGTAACAAAGGCAATAGCCCTAATATTCTAAAGGGGAACCGTACTATTCTAAAGGGTGGGGTTAGGGTTTATGGGTCAAAGAAGGTTACCCAACACAAAAGTTGTGAGCACCCCTTCCTGCACTATTTTTTAAGGTTGTGGGGGCATAAGTTATTTGCTCACAGACTTATGTGGATTTTAGGAGGGATGCCCTTTAGAATAGTAGGGGCTTTGAAGAGACCTTTAGATGGGCAGTTCTTATACTGAACCCCATTTTTCACCCTCATCTCATTTTTGAAATATTATTAAGGAAAGGTCATAAAATGAATTCATGCGGAGCATTGGTACTATAATTTTACTCCTTATTTAAGTCTATATCTAAACAAGGGTGGTTACCCTTCATTCATTAGACATGAAGGGTGGTTGCCCTCCATTCATTAGAAATGGATGGATGTAACTTATAATAAGGATAGTTATAATGCAACCCCCACCCTTTTTCTTGAAAGAAGGGGCACGAGTTGTAACACCAAGGAGTTATAAACTTTTGTTGATAGAGGTACCATACAAGCCACCCGGTGTACATAGTGACAATAGGAAGGAATGTCCCTACAATAATAGGCTACCCAAATGGGTAGCTAGGTGTGGAGAGATGTTACATGTATAGATTAGTGTGGTTTCTCCTTCATCTAGCCTATAGAATAATAAGGTGAGTTCCCTACTATTGTAAGGGTTGCTTGATCTTGAATAGGCATAGAGAGAACACGACTCTCTTTTCTACTAGAAGAGATAGTTCTATGTCATCCACTCTAAGTAGAAATCCATCATCAAGGGATAGTATGCTTAACAACATTTGATGGATTGGGTATCGATTCTCACTTAGAGAAAATCCTGATCGACTCAGGCTAGGGTGTTTGGCATGTGGCTGAGGGGACCCATGATTTGATGATATTATAGAAGCATTGGATTGAGCTAGTTAGAAAGTTTGGACTACGTGTTCACTTTTATGTCGTATCTTGTAAACACTTGTTTTACTGGATCTTGCCTTTGGACAATATTGCTCCAATGAATGTTTGAATCGAAGGGGGGCGTGCTGACACCAAGACTCAGTACTGAGGAAGCATAGTGGACATTGACAAACCAGGCCTATGGGGCAGCATTATTGAATACATAACTATCAAACTAACTCCAACAACATCTTTCTAGTTATGTTTGAAATGTATCTGCCCCATATTGACTAGTTTGAGGTGGAGTCCCCCCCCCCTACCTTATCTACCAAATATAAATTAGTGATGGATGGTATCATATCACCTAAGGGGGATCCAATGACATCCTTAACTATTCCTAACATTGGGCATAATGTAGGGCTCATGTTGGACTTGGGTTAAGAGTTTAATTAGCTAAGTTTCTTTAGATTAGTAGCTACAAATATCTTTTATTTATAGATTTGCTAGAAATAAATAGAAGATATTTATTATGATTGATTGAATCTATTTAGAATATTTTATGAAACTAGCTAGGAATATCTTTCAAATAGCTTTTATTTATCAAATGTAAACAATAAATGAGGAAGGAAAAGGGTGGGAAAAGAGGGAGGAATTAGTTGAGTTGAGCCCACTATTCTAATGAACTATTTCAAAGAATCTATAAAGTTAGTTTATTCTATTTTTCCATGGGGGTAGATAGAAGGTGGTGATGCAAGTAGTTAGAAAGAGAATCACATTGAAGTGGCTAGTTGATTGTTGAGGGATGGCTCAATCCCAAGAAGCTCACTTACCAATTCGCCCACACTACTAATTATAGTCCCACCAACCTCTTAATATCACCTCATTCAATCATTTTCACGAGAGCACACTACTCTAGAAATTGTAAACATTGCCATAGTCATAGCTATAGAATTTATAGGATAGGCTAGGGGTACCCATCTCAAGCCTAGGAAAATAGTATCCCCCTATCCATCCATTGATTAGGTTGGGCTTGGCTACTAGTTCATATTAGGTCATTTCTCCATTGAGTGCATTACTTCTCAACTTGCCGAGATCATCCATCTACTCCACATCAGGGTTGTTATCATATAGGTTGAGCCAAATAATATAGGAGGCAACCACAATCTTGACTTCATCGTAGATAGTGGAGGATAGCATGAACATGGTGCTGGGAAGATACACGGGGCATTTCTAATGAGAGATTAATCAAAATCATAGTTATTCCTCCCTCTTCACCCCAAGCTTCTAGGAATAGGTAAATCATCGACTATGGCTATCACCCACTAATTCTGACCCCTAAGTTGCCCACGGATCTAATCCTCAATCCTGTTGTGGGTTCCCTCTCTCTTCCAATGCTACCGCTAAAGACCAGAGTTGCAAGGGTGCAAAGGCCTAGAGGATAGATAGCCCAACAAAAATATTTTTGATGGCTAGTAGGATTTAGACTACCCCTAGTCCTCTCATTTACAAAGGGGGGTATCCCTTTCATAAATACATACACTCCCTTTCATATACATAGAGGTGGACAACACTCACTTTGGACAATGTATTGTAGACTTCAATTTCACTACTAGTTAATGTAAAGCTCTACTTATTACAGGGGGAGATAGCTACACAAAAATTACTAGAGGCAAGTAGCGAAAGGTTTTTCGCAAGGTCTAAACCAACTTACTTAGCCCCTCCCCATATAGGGCCCTAATAGTACTTACTCTAAAGTGAAGAGGGAAGGCTTGGTAGAGAATGAGATGCCACTACATGGGTTGCATGAGCCCGTGGATTTCAATGGTTACCAAAGTACCAACCCCCTATATTGAAAGGGCTCTCATAAGGCTTGTCCTCTCCTCACTTTACCAACTTAGCCCTACCACCACCCCAATGTTTCTTTCTCAAGAAGTCAGTTGCATTTGGGATCAAAGCTAAAGCATGGATCTAGCCAATGGTGCACATCCCTCACTCTATTGGGCACTAGCTAGGACATCTCCCAATCCTTCTAATTGGCCCATCCTTAGTGTAGACATATCAAAGTGAAGTGAACCATTAACTACATAACATGGTCATGTTGCTCAAGGGCAACACTTGAATACGAGGGCAACAACCCCCTACTAGAATAAGGGCATTGTAGGTAGCACCTTTAGGAAAAAAATTATGATGATTAACACATCACACCTTACCATCCAAATTTCCATATATATATAGTTTAGTTCCACATGTCCTTAGAAGAGTAGGAGAAAACTAAATATGCTCACGTGTTGTATCAATGGCAGATGTGAGGTGGATCGATGGCAAGGATCTTAGGTCGAACAGATGTGATGTACTAATCTTGCTTCCCAACAACCCAACTGAGTGAATCCCCTTCAATCCGTACACCCAACACCCCCATTGGGATGTTGGATTCCCATTTGGTCATCTTGATCCATGTTACATACTAATTAGCGATGGATCTTATGTACTTAACTCAAGGATAATTCAGAGCAAGACTGATCCACCCATCCTAACAACCCAAACACCCAACTCATCCTCCCAACCATTCAGATACTCAAGATCAGCCAATTCATTGAGATATTCATTAGGACTGAGCCTATTGAAATTAGTCATAGGTTCAATCCAAACCCCCACAAAGAGGGGGATCCCCCACCCCAAAATCCATAGAATTGGCATTTCTCTGGTTGACCATACTTTTCCACCCCCCATGATAGATTATACCCCACCCGTCAAAAAAATTGAACCATTTTTGCCACATAACATAAACATATTCTAACTCTATATGAATACACACTCCTCTTGAATAGAATCTAGAGCCCCATTATGGATTACCCCTACTATTCTAAGGTAAGGAGCTAATGTTGCCATTTTTAGCTAGTTTACCAGCTAGTTACCTGATATTGGTACGTAATACCCAACCCACCCTAACCAATACTGCCAAACCAATGGACCATTATCCACTTTTCCCTAACCATTAGCCATTGTCCTTGTACCACTATTTGATTGCCCTAGAATAGTAGGGGCCTTGGCTAATGTTCATTCATTCTTCCATCATCAACCATTCATTCTAAACTAGTAGAAGAACTTCCCTAACCCATCCCTTTTATAGATAGGGGGCTCTCTCCCTAAAGATGGGATGACCTACCAAAGAAGGGCACAAGGGAGGGTCCCTCAACATGCATCCCAATCACCAATCAAATAGGTTGGTGGTTGGTCGAGTGCTCTCCTCTGTCCCTCTAGATAATGTAGAATATATATAGGGTAGCGATTCAATGGGTGTTGTAGAAGGTTGAGCATAGCTATCTCCCTCAATGGGGGCTAGAGGTGCTATGCCATGCTAATGAGTGCTTGAGCCAAGAACAAATGAATGGTGATACCCCTATAGATAGTAGGGAAAAGGACAAGAAAGAATGGATGAGATTGGGAATGGGAATTTGTCTTGAGGTTTCCTTTGATTTGGGAGTGATTGGGGCCACGTTGATTAATTAGGGTCGAGAAAGAAATGTCATCTTCAAGCATATGGCAGAAGTATGCCCATGCCTATGCCTATGCCTATACCTACATAATACACTCACCACTTGCCACTCACTTGCTCTCACTCCACATCAACTTCATGTGTACCTTTCCCTGCCCCTCAGGGATCAATTGGTTGTTACTAGATTACCATTCCTAGTTGTTTTTTGGTTGCTAATGCCATATAACTACATGGTTGTCAAGTCAACACCATTCAATTTGAGGTCAAATGCATGAATGACCCCAGATAGTAGGCATCTGGTCGAGTTCCCTATATAACCCTATGCAGAGTCTCATTGGCATTGGCACTATATAGAGATAGAGATAGATAAGAGATCCTTAGAATAGTAGGGCATTACATATATAGTATTCCCCTATGGACCTACAATTCTATAGGCTATAACCACTACTTAAGCTTAGTCTACTAAATATACTACTATTACTAGTGTTGCTGAGTCCCTTAAAATAGTAGGGCTAGATCAACTGGTTTATTCAAAGTAAGCAACTAAAACTATTGTCTCTATCTTTGCCTTTTCTTATGTTACCACTTACACCCTTGCCTTTGCTAGTGGTGGATCTTATCTATATACGTCACCATCAACTACTTCTATAGTTCCCTTTACTGCTAGTGTTATGGGTGCTGCTACGTATACTAATGCTACCCTTGCTTATGTTGCACCTAGCTCTATTGCTAGACATATTGGTACTGGGTATTGATCTGGATAATGAAACTAGGCTTTCTATGTACCTTGTTGAACTATCTATAATTGTTGTAGGCTATGCTACTAATGCCCAATATATAGGTAGGGTGGTAATGGTGAGTAAGCTTTTGCTAGTATTAAATCTACTTACTATGGGTATGGATCTAGGCCTATCAAAATAGTGGGCCAACGGATCTGATATTAAAAGGGCCCTTTGACCCCTATTATTCTATTATTCTGGCATAATAGGCAAGGGTATGTAGGGGCTTTACTACTAGGTATCAATTTGGCTATGCTAGTACAAAGGTATCCTAGTCCTTCTCTCATATTATTGTAGTGGTGGATTATAAGGTAGTGGTGTAGCAAGAGGCTGTTGCTTGTTCTATTATAGGTACCACTACCCTTGCTTCTAGATCAATAGATAGTGATGTTGGTGCTGGGTCTTCTACTGAACCAACCGATGCTTCTACACACAGGTGGTGCTTACTTAGTATATGCTACTGGTGGATATGTTGCTAGTACTTGTAGCAGTTTTGGAGAAGCTAGGTTAGGAGGGTCTGCTGGTAAAGTTTGTGGTGGGTATACTATTATTGCTACTTATGGTTTAGAATAGTAGGGGCCTTATAATAGTATGCTAGTATTAGTGGTGCTTCCCCTGCAGGCCACTCCATCGACTGCTGCTAGGTATGTTGGTACTAGATCTACTTAGACTGGATCTAGTTCTAGTGCTTGATCTACATAGTAAACAATTGAATCAATGTGTTCATTATAGGGTCAGTGCAAGAAGTTGGGTCTCACTTTTGGCCAAAAAGTGGAAGTGTTTTTCCTATTTTTGAAATATATTCTCAATTGATGCCAAAATTTGAGCCATTTAGAGATTAAATATAAAAAAAATTTAGAAATACAAATTGTCGTACCTAGGATCTTCTTTTTGAATATGTAATTTATTTGTATATCCATATGATTAATTTTTTTTTGGTATGGGTCTTTAAAAACCACTTTTTCAAAATGCATGTTTCAAGACCATACCATGCTCGTGTATGAACACCATAATTTGATACAACTAAATGAATTTTTGTGAATCCTTTTAAACAAAGTTACCTGACACACCAAAGATTGATGAGAAAAAATTTATTAAATTTTCTAATGAATATTTATTTATTTATTAATTTTAAATTGATGATTAAATTAATTTCTAAAACCTCTCTTGTACGGACGCCATAATTTAATCAATTTTAAATTTTTTTTTTTTAAAGAATTGTGTGAGGATTAATGACATGTAAATTAATCTACAAAATATGAAAAATTTAAAAAGTTATTAAAGTTTTAGTGAATGTCACTATTTAACATTTAAGAGATACTTTTGATTAATAAATAGTGAAAAAATAGCAAATGAACTCGTAACACTATAAAATTTACATTTTTCTAATTAGAACAATAGGACCTATAATGGGTTTTTGTTTTGTCAAAAAATTCAATGGGGATGACCATATAAAAATTATGACAATCCCTAAAATTGTTGATTAAATACCTTAGTAAAAAATTGGTTGATAAAGGCATAGGGTTGGTGGGACCAAGCCTATGCCATGCCTTTCCCCCAGGCAAAACCCCATGCAAATTCACGCTCATTCCAAATTCCCACCCATGTCTCTATAATCGAGCACCCAATTTGCAATTCAAAAATTAGGTGTTCGATTCAAATTTACCAATTAACCAATTAACCAAATCAAGCACCTGATATTTAAACATTCAGATACCCAATTGTTTAAAAATCAAGTGCCCAATTTATAATCAGGTACCTGATTGTTTAAATATCGGGGACCCAATTTTTAAATAATTGGGTACTTGATTCTAATCTACCTGTTGGGGCCCAAAAGATGCCCCACATACCATTTTTCAATGATTGAATTGATTGAATGCCAATTTCAAACTGCAACAACAAATTTCTATCATAGTTATTGTATTTTCTTTTCTTCTTCTACAATTTGCAAGCTATTGATTCAAATTCAAAATTGGTGCAAACATGGACTCAAAACAACAAAGAAAGAAGAAAATAAAAGTTCTAACAAATGAGGAGATTGCAGCAAATAAAGAGAATGAAGCACAATGTCAACGAGAGAGAAGATAAAGAATTAGAGAGTTGAGCAATGTTTCAAAGGAGAAAGACATTGAGGATACCATGATGGATGAAGAGGTTGAAGAAGAGAACTCAATGCAAGGAGATTCAGGTGCACATTCTAATCAAACATTCAATACAGGTGTGCCTCCAAAACCTCAAATTTTTTTTCATGATGAAATTGGTGATTTTTTAGAAGTAAGTTACGATTTAAATGATTTAGATTTTCTTCATGAGAATAGATTTCCAAATGATCATGCATAATAAAATCCAATGGAAATGCATGCCCTGAAAGAAATACCAAGAAAAAATGAAAATGAGATTCAAATTCCAAATAACAGTGAAAATGAAATGCCAATTGAAAAGAACAATTGTATGAATGTAGACATGGAAACATCAATTACTGAACAAACACATTAGAATGATACTGAAGTGCCTGAACACAAATTTCATTTTCCTAATGATATGCTAGATAATCTTGAGGGATTGGTTTCATGGAGACAAATTAGAACACATGTTAATAGATTATATAGACATTTTTTTTATATTATAAGAAATTTGGGTTTCAATGTCAGTTGATGTTGGAATTAATTAAAATGTCTAAAATGCGAAAGTTAATGAAAATGTTAGGAATGTATGCAAAAACCAAGAATAAAAGCGAGTCTTAAAAACAAGTTATATCCACTATTACTAGTGCCTTTGATGATATCGAAAAGAGAAGTCGCTCTAAAGATAAGAATACAACACAACGAGCAATAACAATAGCTTTAGTTAACAAATCAACAACTAACAAAAGAATAATTAGTAATAGAAGTGGATATCTTAATGTAAATCATAAGACTTTAGAAAGAGTTGTAAAGAGAAGGTCTAACTTTGAATGTGATCTAGCAAATATTTTGTGGACTTGTAGTGGTAGACTCCCGAGATGTGATATGAAACTTACTAGTGAAGTCAAAAGTTTGGTTGAAATTTTTTGGCATGATAATACAATAGTATCACCTAATTCAAGAGATGTTCTTAAATTGAGAGTTGACTCAAAAATATGTGAGCCACATCCTAAACACCTTTTAGACATGACTCAAACTGAATTGTTCAAAAAATTTGTAGATGGTAAGGTGTTAACTATTACCATTAGTCAAAGATCTTTTGAAAAGTGTAAACCATGGTATGTAAGGATTAACAAGGAAAGAATCATATGTTGTTGTAAAACTCATGTTCAATTTCGTTACCATTATGATGTATTTTGATCTATATGTGGTAACATGCATAGTAAACAAATGTTGAAGGGATGTGGTATAAAAATACCACCTTAAACTATAAAGGATTTCATATCAGGTTTGTTTTGTAAGCCACCTAATGATTAATACTTTCTTTTCAATGCATGTCTTTCTAGTATATGTGATATGTGTGGCAATCTTTCTTTGTTAGATCAATGTTTGCATGAAAATTCTTTGACTACTTTTGGACAACAATTAGTTGATGTAAAAAGATTCAAAACTATTGAATATCCATTGAAGGATGGGAAGATTGGAAGCAGGTGTGATCTAGTTATAGATAAAGTTAGTTGTCATGCATTTATGGATGAGTTTAAGAGTGTGATCATACCAAAATATGTTAAACACTCTCAATATGCTAGATGACTTGATGGATAATTTCACATATGTAAGAATAAATTTTTGATTGGTACTATACTTTTAGTTGTTGACTTTGCAAAGAACTACACACTTGCACTGCAAGATGAGGTACAACCACAATATTACAATTCAGTGCAAGTAAAAATTTATGTTCATATAGTTTATAGGCATGCACCTAATAGTACAGAGGAGGATTGAGAAATATTGAGAGAGTATCATTTCTATATGAGTGATAATAAACTTCATTCATCTGAGTTTGTCCAATACTATTTCAAGGTCTTTTGTGATAATTTAAAAGAGATACAAATTTAAATGGCACAACATTGGATATGGTCAGATAATTGTATAGGAAAATTCAAGAATTTTAGAATGTTCTATTGGTTGAGTAGGACACATAAAAAAACTAATATCTAACATTTTTAGAGTTTTTTTGAGGCTGGACATGGTAAAGGAGAACATGATGGTGTTGGTACATGCATGAAGAGAGCCCTTAGTAGAGAGCAATTAAAATTTGAGGAAAAATCAAAATTCAAAAATGCACATGAGATTGTTGAATGGTGTAACAAATATTTATAGACAGGATCAAGTCAAACCTCTACACTCAATCATTTCTTCTACCTAGTTGAAGAGAAGAATATCCTTTCAAGATATGTCTGTGAAACAATTAGTGGGTCAGTGAAATGGCATTCATTTAGGAGTTCAAATTCTAATAGTTGGACTATATGGACTAGGGAGCTTGCTTGTTTTTGTTAGTTTTGTCTTGTAGTTGAATGGGAAGAATGCAAGAATACAGAATGTGCTGAAGATTGGCAACAAAAATCATTAGCACCTACTGACACACATTTTCAAGATGATATAGTAAATGAAGGCCAGAATGTTACTTTTGCATCAAAAGACTATGGTCATACTTAAGACCTCATACAACCTGATATGCATAATTAAATTAAATTTTGTTGTGATCATGCTTCAATTTATATTATCTATTTATGTACATGTCATTAATATAATTCAACTACATGTCTTTAATATATTATTTATATATGTACACATGTGATTAAAGCATTTATGTACTTTATCTTATCTTGTAGGACATGTTTATGCTATTATTGCACCTAATGATAACAATGAAAAGACTGAGTATTGGCTAGCTAGATGTGTGGAACCTAAGAAAAAATTGATATGTCATCAAGTAGATGATGATAGTTTTAAGTATCTAGTTGGGTCTATCATTGTAGCTGGCACCTGGCTATGTACATACCTAACAAGAAGAAATGGCTTACCAACATTTGAAGACTACCAATCCGAAAAGAAGATTTTACACTATTCTCATTTGGTTGTGGCAACGAATATCAAATTAGAAAGATACAAAGGGAGACCCTCTAATAAGGTATTATGGATAATTTCAATGGATGAGCATGAGACAATCATAGATGAATTGCAAAAGAGAGAGGATGCAAATGATAAAATGGGGTGACTACATTTAAATCAAACACATGTAATTTTTTCTTTATTGTGCTATTTTTATATATGTACTTATATAATTTAATTACATGTACGTATGTGTTGTCAATAGAAAATTAGAGAACTTATATATACCTCTTATTCAGGGCTCAATTACAATTTATGCAAATTTAAATGTTAAGGTGGATTGAACATCAACATCTTGTGCAATTATAAATAGTGAGAACATATAAATTACACATATTTACATTGTTAAGATCTTAGCTCATATTAATTTATGCTTTTATTAACGTGTGTTTTTGTTTTACAATTTTATTTTGTAGGACCTCATTTGAAGAAATGCATTGAACCAATTTTATATTTTTAGTCCACTTCTGTTTATGTCATTAACATTGTCTTACATATATTGTGAAACATGTTGTAAACATTTAAAAACAAGAGTTTACTTCTATTTGAAAGTTAAAGGTGTGCACTTGATATTATAAATTAATTGTCAATTCAAGGAATGACCTCCTACATTTTTCCATTACTTTTACATTTAGACATGTTTAAATTAATGTTTCTATATAAATAATTAAAATTATTGTTCATGTACCATATACTTACAAAATGTGTCATAACATGAATAAAATATGTCGCAATAAAGAAAATGGTTCATACTTACAACATGATAACATAATAATCTATACTACATACACTAGCATGATAAGAAGTTGTAAAAAAATAGTACATGGTCTAACATGTCATAACATGATCTATGAAGTTAAATAATACATATAATACAGTTAACTGTCCTAATACAAAGTGTATCAAAATAAAAATTATGTGTCATAAAAACACAATCTAAAGGTGCCAAGAAGGCCTAATCTATCTAATCTGCAATCCTCTTTAGTCCACATGAAGAGGACTCAGATGGATCATCCTGTGTAACATGACCTATCTCATTATGTGGGACACCCTATGAGGTAGATGGATCATCCTATGTAACATGAGGTGTCTCATCATGTACATGCTTAATTGAAATGGGTTTCAAAATCTAGCTTGCAAATAAATTAAATATTCATGCTACATAATAAAAATAATACCACATGAGATGGGTGTGCCTCTATAATGGGAGGAGGTGCACTGTGAAAGCTACCAAATGTGGCAGTGGCGAGGTCCTATAATTTATAATACATACATTTTTAAAATTTGATAACTCAGAGCATAATGAATTATGTATGTACTTAAATCACTCGATACTGACCTCAAAGGATGGTATAGGTACCTCCATTTCTCTTAGTCCCATACTCTCAACAACACTCATTGCAACATAGTCCTAAAATTATGGATACATAAATGTTGAGTCCAAATTATATATACATGAATTACAAAGTACATAAACTAAAAAGTACATAATTTACACTACAATTTTTATAAACTATAAAAACATGTATACATATCATACCTGAGCAATAGCCAATGTCACAAATGTGTCTAAAGATATGCTACCATGATAATCATCAACATGTCTCACATGGTCAAAAGATGGAGTCAAAAATAAACTATACCAAGGCCTATATGGATAGGTATGATCCATCTCCTGTTCATAAAACCAAAACACATAAAATTATACATGAACCAAAGTTGAAGATTATAAGTTAATAATAATGTGTACATAAAAATAGTACAAATTATTTGTCTTGAGTCAAAAGTTCAAACCATAGTTATTTGAAGTTGTGCCTCAGTGGTCAATGGATCAAGACCTGTACACACATCAAACTATGTAGTAGATAACAATCCCTACAAAGTCAGATAAAAAGAATATATGAGCACATGCTATTAAATTTGAGTTTGAATGTTCATTATTTACAGTGTAATTCAAAGTGCATACCATATGAGGGATGCCAACATCTGTAGCTCTCAAAAGAAGACTATACTACCTCCTAGGAGGAACAATATCATCCATCCTTAGTTATTTCAAAATCAACATATATTAATATGGTTAATACAATTACATATGTATATATAAAGTAAATGATTATGTACTTTATTTAAATTTTAATTAAAATTTTACCTACTGCTCTTGACTGTCTCCAAGCTCTCCCTATAGAAGGTCAACAAATGATGACACATCAATATCATCACTACCATTAGCATAAGCATTGTATGCATCATCATCAAAATCAGCACCCTCAGCATAATGGTTATCATGTGCCACATTAACATCACTCTGGGGGCCTCTGCATATATCTCCACAACTAGTACAAATGTCCAAGTGGATAAATACCTCTCGCTTGCATCCACTGGTCTACTAAATTGCCCAAAAGGGCACTCAATGAGGTAGGAGCAGATGACACTTCTCGATGATGGTGTGGCATTGGGACAATTGGTGCAAGAAGAGGTACAAGAGGCTAAGGCCATAAGTGATATCTCGTATTATTTCTCAGCTTTTCCCTAGGCCTATCTTGAGGCATCCCTCCACCAACCCCCTGAAATGATCTAATATTAAAATAGTTGGATTTCAAACCCAATTCAAATTCAGCCCATAGCTTCCTAAGGAAGTACATGGGCACCTCTTGATTTGTGTGTGGTAGATGTTCAAATACCATCCACCACTACTCCCAAAAGTGTGTTGATATACGTGGATGTGTGCACCATCTAATAGAAATGTGAGGCTTCTTCTCTCTAATTTCAAGACTAGTCTTAGGGTTTATAAAATATTTTGTAAAATGTCATTTATTTATTTTGAGCTTATGAACCTCTCTATAGGATAGGCCATCAGAATAAAAGGCACACATTTTTTGCCTCCATAATCTAAAGCTATCAACATCACAATCCGAATGATCAATAGAGTGAACAATGCCTTGCATACTATCTGTAAGGTGAAGTAAGGTGGGCGGGGGGCCTCGTGCCTAATGGTCTCAATATTGCGCATGAGGTCATGAAGGTTGTGCCTCATGCTCTCCCTTAGATCCTCTGCAGGAGGTGCTAGAGGAGGACTAGGTGGTCGTGGAGGTGGGGGTGGAGGTGGAGGGGGCAGAGGCTGAGGTGGGGGTGGGAGAGGGGGAGGGATGGGGGTGGGTCCATCAAATATAATCTGCATATATGTTTAAACAACATAAAAAATCACAAAATTACTATTTAATAACATAAATCTAAAATATCAATTATATAAATGCATAGATCTTTAAAACCATATCAATTAAATAAATAAAGTTAAACAGTATGTAAACTTTAATTTAATGCTAATTGAACATTATACCAAATTTAAGCCTAATCATAAAATAATACTCCAAAAAACTATATTAATAAATCAACTTAAATGTGAATTAATAAAAATATCTTATATAAATATGTTTATGATTATACCTTACAAGATTTGTATGATTAAGGTTCAATATTAAAACAATTAGGATTGAATATATAAATAAGATTGTGGTTTGGGTTAGGGTTTAAGGTTGTCAAAATGGGTAGAGTAATTACCATTATGATTGAGGCACAAAATATAAGATTTAGGATTAGCATTATGATTGGGGCTACTCTTTTGGGGTTAAAATGCATGATTTTCCTTAATGCTAAGTGTGCGCATCTTGAATGAGATTCCCTTATCACTACTAATTCTATGTAATTTATAATATCGCACATAATTATTGTTTTAGAAAATGGTTAAGACTAATCACATAGATGATAATAAAATGTTACAAAGATATTTGCATTTTCCATATATACCATAAGGTAATGGGAGTTGAAATGTCGTAGAAAAAGGGTTGCAAAAAGAGTCATAAGAAACAACATGGACTAAGAAAGCATGGCATACAATCTTAGAAATCTAGATGGTGATCAATATCATTACTCAAAAGTGGAGTTAATATGGTCATACCACTAAATGGAAGAGGGAAGTATTATGACATTTAATTTCCCTTAGTGGCCATATCCAAAAGTGGAAGGGTAGTATGCATTGGTAATGTAAAGATGGAAATGACAATTTCATTTTGTTTATTATTATGGAAAACATGGTTTTATAAAAAAAAAAAAAAATTTCCTTTCCATTCCAGTAGTGACACTCTACACTTAAGGTGCCATCATATGGATATGTTGATTAGGATTACTCATATAAGACAAAAAAAATGCTTTTCTTAGGGGCAATTTTGGAGAATAATATATTAAAAAGGTTGATTTTTGGACATGAGCTAGTAATACATACAATCCATGTGAACACTATCATTGCCATATTTTTTGTACTCCTATTGGATCTTAGTAAACCAAAGGAAATGACATGTGCTCTATGAATTAAACTATTCAAAAGGGTTTCTCAAGAGGTTTAGACGTTACAGAACTATGAAGTGACATGTAGAAGACAAAAGGAGGTGAATTTTTTTTCCCTTCTCAGATAGGTGATGTTTCAAGAATTGAATAGAAGTGTCCATGGTGGTAAGATTTAGTGTCCATGTAAAACTTAATATGGAAGGAGCATGCACATCAAAAACTCAACATATAAAGCACATGCACAACCTACACTTTTCATAGAGCCTTTCTACATTTTACCACATCATTGATTCAATTGTTAATATCAACTAAAGAGGTCCACAAAATACCATTAATCAAATACACATAAATAATTACTAAGAACATAAATAAATAATCATAACAAGAATAATCAAATATTGAGATAGTTATTTCTAAGAATCTCTCACTCATTGAATATCTTTTAAGAGTCAACTAAAATAACAAGATATCAATTATTAGGGTCCATGAGGCCTATCAACTCTAAATGCCACCTGAACTTGTGTATGCTCAAAGGTTTTTTCAAGGTAGTTATAAAACATTCATCTAAGTGTCAACTTTCTCCAATTTTACATTTCTATCTCTACCATGTCTCACGTGAGAAAAATGGTGTTGGATGTCCATGTTTTTTTCTCTCTTATGGAAGATTGGATTCTTTGTCAAATTTATGACACTCTAGCTATTACAATAGATAGTTATATGTTTTCAAACCTAGGATTAAGATTACTTTCCATTATGGACCTAAGCACTATTATGGTTACCTGACTAGGGATCATGTGTTGAGTTTAAGATTGGAAGTTACAATTAGAATTATAGTTTAACATTTAGGATTAAGTTTATTAATTATTAGGGTTAGGTTTCTCAATTTTAATTATATAATTTGGTTAAATTTTAATCAGTATTAGGGTTAGGCTTAGAACTATGGTGAGAGTGAGATTTTACATCAAGGTTAATACTATGTTTACAGTTAGTGTGTAGGTTTATTAAAAAAGATATGTTCATCAAATTATTGAAAATTTTGTTGTAAAATTTATCTAACTAAATAATGAAATGATAAATGGTTACGATGGTCTAGATAATTTGGAGTAGGGGATTTAAAATTACATTTGATTTGGACCCTGAAACATCAAGTTTATTGAAAATCACAAATATAATTCAAGAGCTCATCTACGTTTAAATGTCTTATGTAATTTGGGCCAAGGTTGTGTTAAGGATAAATGGTTATGTATGATTGTTTAGGATTAGAGATTTATTTAATGTTAGGATTAAGGAGTTGAGCTTACAATTAGAGTTACATGAATCTAGGGTTTAGAGTTAAAATTATGGTTTTAAGGTAAGGGAGGACATTAAATACTTAGTTTTATGTTTAGGGTTTAGATTAAATTATTGTATAGTTATGGTTAGGTTTCTCAATTAGACTTAGGAATATAGTTAGTTTTACTTTCTTTTTTATATGGTTTACAAACTAATTTATAATTAATTACTATTTAGTTAAAATAAATATAAAATATCAATGTAATTACATGTTTAAACAATCTAATTTACATCTATCTAATCATTCAACATTATAATTTTTATTAAATACATCGAAACATCTAAAGATAAAACTATTAATAATGGAAATTTACAATTTTACGTATTAAAAGTGAAAAAGTACAATAAATTGACAAAATTATAAAGTGTAAAACTTAAAACAATGAAATAAAATAGTACAAAATAAAGTAAAATACCTAGTACATTGAAAAAGAGCAGTAGGGGGTTTGTAGAAATCCAAAAATGGGCTCCCGTTTCTATGCTAAAATTGGGCTCCTATTTTGCACTGAGTAAAAATGGCCAAAAAACCCCCAAAAAGTAGGTTTTGTAGTTTTCTCAAAATCGAGTATCTAATTTTATATAAATTCATGTACCCAATTTTTAAAATGCACTTTGGGCACCCAATCCTATTCAAAAATTGGGCACCCAATTGTTTAAATAATGATTGGGTGCCTGAATCATAATGGGTACCCAATTTGTTAAAATCGGGTACCCATTTTCGAAAAGGTCTCATTCCATGAAATTGAGTTCCATAGAATTGTGACCCAAGTTTATGATCTTACCCTATAGGAAAACCCTATTATCTATTACCCCCTACTTGGGGTGGACATTTGCTTCTGCATGCATAAAGTAGATGGAGTTTTTGAGTCACTTGTTGGGGTGGCTGGATGTGTGCTAGGAGACTGGTTGGGAACCAAGATGGTATCAATACTGCTCGACCAACCTAGGCAATCCATTCTGATGAACCCTACCTAGTCCTTCAATTCTTGATTAGCTTGAAAAAGCCTGCTGTTCTATAGTTGTTAGGTCTATTGCTAGCTACATTGCTTACTATAAGGTGAGGCACCCCCTTTTCTATTTATAGAGAAATTGGTTCTTGGGTGCGGTGTGCTCGCTCTCTAACAATCTCTCAAACTTATAGGGATGCCTATTGGAAGCCAAGCCTATAATTGGTGCTGCTTATCCTTTCAGGTGCTATGACCATAGAATTGTAGGGGCCTAGTCAATTTGGGTAGCTTAAACTAGTAAGACTAATAGTTCTTTCTCTACAAGATGCCCTAACCCCTACCATACCTAACCTAAAAATTATAGCCCATACCCATACAATCCTTTTAGGCTAGGGGGCTAGGGCCTATTATTTTATTGCATCCGCCCCTATAATTTTATGGGAAAAATGGGCAGCCCTACTATTTTATGGCCCCTACTATTCTAATGGGTGGTCTACATAGTTGTGTTCTTTCTAAATCGTGGAGAGATGGCCCTACAATTCTATGGGCCCCTACTATTCTAATGGCAATAGAATGCACGATAATAGTACCTTTTATTCATTACTAGTTCATATAGAGATTGGTAGAGTGCATGCATAACGATCATCATTGGATGACAACTCAAAAGGGAAATGCAGTTTAGTTTAGTTTAGTTCCCCATCTACAATGCACATTTGATTCCATCATTATCGAAGAGTAACAATCGTCATTGAAGTTTAGAATAGTAGGACCATAGTAGAAGTTGATCAAACATGCAATGCCCCTGTGAGCACCTCACCTCAAAATTCTATGGGTGCCTATCCCCTTATAATAATAGAAGAATAGGCACCTAGCCCTATCATTTTATGGTATGGATCTGCCCAGATAGATATAATAGTAGGGTAGGGTCCATACCATAAAAGGGATCTAGGGATGGATAGGATGCCTGGTTGGCCATAATAGTAGGGTAGGGTATGGTAGGGCCCATCCTATTATTTATAGGCCATGGGGGCTAGGGGATGGACCCCTACATGTGCATGCATTCACATGTACACTGCTACAAGTTTGACTGTGTAGGGTAAGGACCCTATAAAAAATTCTATATGTAACATGCAAACCTATAGAATAGTAGGGGGTAGGGAATCTAGAAGGGGGCCTGCCTACACATGGAAGAATGAATGGACACTAAGGGTGTTATCTATCACAAGCTTATCGACTCAAAATGAAACTTACTAAGCTTTGGCCCCTACGGCTTGCTAAGATCCTAAGTCTCCAAGTGGGCCCTCTTGGCCACCAGCGACCTTGGCTACTTGGGGAATCCTACTCCTGTGCATGTGTGTCAACTTGCAGCTTAGTGGTCCACTGGATTTTTGTCTCCTTCCAGTTTTGAGTGTCTTCTTGGATAGTTATAATGGCCCATAGGTACAGGATGTACCTTATGGGGGTGGAATGACCTAGACATAGTCATTTCAAACACTAATTGTTTAGTCCATGGTCCTTTGGATGTTTAATGCAAGGCCAAAAATTGGAATGTACTGCTACCCATGTTCCCATCCTTCACTTTAGGGCCTATCCCTCAGTGTGGTTAGTACTAAATACTTTTAGGCAAGTGGCAAAGCTTACACCTATTAACTGATTGTGTTCACTAGGGCATCTTTCCCCTTCCCTTTTCTTCTTGCTCATGTGTGAATCGCCAAAGGTTTTGAGAGTCAACTGAGCATCTCATCCATTAGTGAGAATTTTTCCTGCATCCAATCCCCAATTCTTTTTCACCCCAACCCTTCTTTTTTATTGTGGGTGCCTTGTATAATCATGTTGGATGAGCAACAACTACTTTGTCACAGTACTTACGGTCTAACAGGTCACACTTTGGCCAAGTATCCTACAAAAATACTCCCAAAAGCTACAGCGATTAAAGGAATAGCCATAGGAATGGGCACATCATGACATTGTAAGATGTCTCACTCGAATGGATTTTTTGGTGCTAGAAACATAAGAAAAAGTGAATGGAAAGAGTAGTGAGAAGTGGAAAAGATAGAGACACTTCCAAACTAGAAAGCGAAGATCCCATTGATGGTATATTTTGTGTAAGCAAGCTTTGAGATCACATCTTTGGAATAAAATCCATTGAGGGAAGGAAATTCGATTGGGGATGGGTTGCTTATGAGCATCATAGTGTAGGTCAAGGGTAACGAGGAAGCAAGACACCCCATCTTGCACATATCTTGCTCATCTGACATGGCATGAATCACTGAACTTGCACTTGAGGATGGTAATGCCTTGGAAAATACATGATTCATTAAGTGAAAGATGCTAACTGAATAGTTGGGAATATCATATGCAAAGATCATATACCCTAATTGATTGCGAGTTGAATAAGCTATGACCCTCTTCAAATTGTTCTGTAATATTCCAGTGGTTGTTGCGGAGGATGATATCATAGCCCTTGCAAAAGGAATCATAGATAATGTCGAATGCATTGCCAACCACATTCCCATCCTTCTCTTTAGGGCCCATCCCTTAGTGTGGTCAGTAGGGAAGAATTGTAACAATAGAGAGTAATTAACATACATTCCTCTACTTTTAAGGGTTAAAAAACCATCATAAAAAAATGTATAGAGGCTTTCATATTTTTAAATGGTTCTATTTTTTAACAAGCAAAATATTACAATTCAAGCTTTATAAGTTTTTTTTAACTAAAAAAATGTTTTGAAATATTGGGAGAGAAATGGTTTGATTCTCTATTAAGAGGTTAATGGATTGAATTTCTACATTTTAAGAGTTTATTACCTTGGAATGCTGCATATTATGAATATTATTTATTTGTTTTGAATAAAACATTATAATTAAAGATGTTGTTTTTTGTAGTTAGATCTGATTTCCTTAAGGCCAACCTAGAACTATTAATGTTAGATCCATTGTTAGCCACAAAATTAAAGTATCAATTAATTATTATATTATTCTTAGGATTTAACTGTGTAGTTTTTAAGTCAAACTCATTAAGTCTACTACCTTCATGAAATAAAATAATACTAAATAACCATATTTGCTAGGCTATATGAAATGGATTGACTTCAACACCCCTATTGAATCTTCTCATGTCCAAATATATCCATATTACCCAAGATCAAAAAATGTTTACCAACCTAAACTATCTAAAAAATCAAACATAATTAATATTATCTTCAAATCTTGAAGCTAAATGTATAAAACTCTTCACACAACCACACCAATTTTTATGAACATATTTTATTAAAAAAACATTGATGCCAACTTTACAATCAACATTCTTCAATTTACCCTACTAATGATGTATTTCATGTTCCCCATGTTATCCTCCTTCAATCATCGCTTCTATTTTTATCATGCAAATACTTCAACAACAATATTATAAAGGAAAGCTAATATAATTTCAAAAGATGTAAATCTTCTCACCCTATATCTTCATCCATTTCCTCTCACCATCCCCTTGCTCCTCTTATCTCTCCTCTGCTCTATTCTAAACTTTTCACACTTAAGGCAAGAAATTTGACACTTTGTGTCCCTTGTTTATTATTTGTGGTGATCCTAATTTTGGCTTTCTTCTGCTTTCTTTTTCTTTGTATTGACATGTTTCTTTCTCTTGGTTGACCTTGTGTTGCCATTATCTTTGTGACCCTCTTCCTCTCATACCTTGGCATTCTTGCATATTCTCTATTTGGTCTGCAACTATTCATTTATCTCCTCCATCTTTTCACATCTTGATGATGGAACACTAAGTGTGATTTGACATGTTGATGCAAAAATATGGCACACAATCAAATCCAAAATATGCATCTCTCAATTCCTCCACTTGCTGCTCAAGTGTACTTATCTTCAATAATAGGTGTTCTCTCAAAAGTGAGAACTTCTTTGGAATTCTTTCCCCATTTAAATATGAGACTTATCTCATCATAAGTCTTGCTTATTTTCCCTTCATTGCCTTCAATTATGATGCTTGCCTGTTGAAGTTGATCTACTAGTACCTTTAATTCATTATGCTTGCTCTACAACTCATCATCACTTCCTTTGTGAAATTGAATGACATATCACATTTTGTATGTAGTGCCTTCCCTTCTTTCCTGCATCTCCTTAGCTCCTTGATGCATGCATCAAGAGATCCTAAGTAATTCTTAATGTTCTGATACAAAGTGTCAAACATTTGAGTGTCATGCTTTACTTTGACTTGGACTATTGTCACATCTAACAAGTTAGTGAATTCAATAACAAATTCTTGAATCATTTCCTTTTCTCTATCCTCTGGATCTAGATTTGACAATCTCATTGCAAGAGAGCTCTACAACTTTTCAATTACATCCATAAGAGATTTCTATAAACTCTTCATTAGTTTATTCTTGTTTATTATATTGTTTAAAGATGATATCAGCTCTATCTAGTCATCAACATTTGATCATGTCAATGCTACAAGGGTAAGAGATGTGCTTGGTGCACTTACCTTCTTTTCTTCTTTTGTTCTTCTTCCTCATATTTTATTTTATTTTCTTCTTCTCTTCTTCTTCTTTCTTCTTCTTCTCTTCTTCCTCCTTCTTTTTCTCCTCTTCTTCCTTCTTCTTCTACTCAACCTCTTTTCTCTTCTTCTCTCCATCCTCTTTCTTCTTCTTTTCTTCATTCTCTTTATTTTTCTTCTCCTCATCTTCTTTCTCATTTTTTCACTTTCTTTCCTCTTCTTTTCTTCTTCTACTTTCCTTTTCTTCTCATCCTTTTCATTTTCTCTTCTTCCTCCTTTTCTTCTCTTCTTTTTCACTCTTTCTTTTGAAGGATTTGAGAGCTCTGGAAATTGAGGTTGGCCATAAGGTGAGCCTTTCAACTTTATGCTTTACTACTCTATACTCTCGGTAGGTGAACTATAGTGCCATTGCCTAGCCTATAATTAGAAGTTGAAGCCTAAGACATAGGGCTGCACTTGAATGCAAACTGGGAGAACCAAGAATACAATTCGATCGACACCCAATTCTCCTCTTATTCTCTCTTTTTATCTTCCTCCCCACTCTTCCTTTTCTCTTCATATTTATCTTATTCCTCTTCTAAACTAGTATAGCTAGAGATATTTCCAATAATTCTTGTACCATAATCCTTATAAAGATTCTCAGTTGTATCAACTATGACTTTTGTGCAACCAATATGCATTGTGTCTATTCCAATTGTGATCTAAGGTGCTGGTGCTACTACCTTGTTTAGATCTCCCATCATTTGCACAATGGTGTTTTTTGTTTCCTTATTAAATTTTTGATAATTGCTCCCATTATTAGTATGGACCTTTTCTTATTCTTAAGATAAGGTTCAAGATTCTTCATTAAACTAGCCATATGCTCATCATTATCTACTTGGCAAAATTTCATTATTTGGTTATGTCTGATGTTCTTGTCCTCATCAACCACCATTTTCCTTATGTTATTAAAATCTCATAGAGTTCTTTTTGGGATTTCATCCTTAGTATCCTCAAATTTATTATTAGATAGTATTATGTATCTAATAACAACATTGTCCAACTCTAATCTATGAACCCCTATATATAGATGATAGTACTTACTCAACTGAACAAAATTGCCTTTATTTATGATTGTGTTATTTACCTTTTCAATTTTGGGCTTCCATGCCTTTCTTCCCAAGGGTGCACTTTTTGGTTACTTATCTACCTTCTTCTCTAGCTCTATTTGACCTCCCATTTTCTTGCTAGGCACACTAGGCATTAATTCCTTTTGTCTCTTTCCTAGTCCTGTAGCCATGGCTTTCATTCTCTTCTTCTTGGGAGAGTCAAGTGACTTTTTCTTCACCTCTATGAGTCTGACTAAATTTCTCTTTACCTTTACAACTTCTACTTATTTTCCTTCTTCTGATTCATTTGTCAATGGAATTGCAAGTGTGATAGGCACTTGTTTCTATGATACTATTGCATATAGAGCAATTGGTGTTGTAGTAGTTGGTTTGGTTACTATTACTCCTTCAAATGGTCCAACAGATGCCAAGGGTGGAATGTACATCATCCCTTGTTGACCAATTTGTCTCATTCCATTGATGGTAAGTCTCATTGCACTAGCTTATTCTACTGTCATCCTTGCTTGTTCCATTGTCTTTCTCATGACTGATCTTACTTTCTTCTTGGATGAATTTTCCAACTGAGCTTGACCAACTGATTGAATCAACTCTTCATAAGTTTCCAATCTGTCAAATTCCTCATCCTTGTCTGACTCAAGGATAGCCTTGACATATCCTTCTATTTCCTCATTAGTGATTTCATACCCCAACAGTTCTACATATGACATTCTAAATCATTCCCTCATCTCATTCTAAAAAGTCTTCACAATTAGATCAACATTGTTATTAATTGTCTCAATAAGATGTTTGTTCTATAATTCAAAGATCTTTTCCATAGTGCTCTTGTCACTGCTCATCAAAGTTGATGCTTGCATGAATGGAAATCTCTTGATCAAATGGAAGAACATATGAGTGATCAAGGATTGAAATATAAATTTGTTTTTCTTGAATTTCTTGATTTTTTCTAGGTTCTCTATCAATTATGCTCTTAATATTTCACACAAATTAACTTTCTCTCCGTTAATACAAATCTTGCAAGCTACTTGTATAAAGCCAGTTTCCATATCATCCTCTGTGGAGTTGTAGTACATCCTTGCTACTATAATTCTACCTAGAAATATGACATCATCTTGTTTGATCTTGTTGATTACCATCCTTCTACCATTGTAAATAGACCTAGTGTTATCAAGTACTAACTTCTTGACATTGTTTTCACTTACGAGAATAGTACCTTCATTACACAATCTAGTAACCTAATGAATAAGGTTAGCTGAGATTTCAACCACATTATCTCCTAACCAAAACTTTCCATCATGGATTCTACTTAATATCACTTTAGTCCACTCTTCATTATCAAATTCATAGTAAAACATAAACTTAACTAGGTCATTATCCTTCAAGTATTCATATCCTTGTTGTTAACTCATATCTTGGTTGTAAATCTTGTTGAATTCCTTATAAATGTGTTCTTCTCCTATAGTTTCTAACTTTCTTCTAAGATAATTGCTCACATCTTCTAGGTGAATAACATTTTCAAGTGTTTTTGACAATGTAGTGTTAGAGTCATCAAATAGAGGTTTAACAAGTTTCATCTTCACCTTAGGTCTTTCTACTTCCTCAACATTGTAAATCAAGGACTTATCCATTCTTATACTTGAATTCTTAAGATAATTTACTACTCAAATCTTTTCTTAAGAGTGAAATACCTTGCTTAGATGCATAATTTAGGACTTTTTGATTTTCACAATTGAAACACTATAATCTCCTTCAATTTCATTGTCAAATCACTCTTAATTGCTCCTTAACTCTTCAAATGATTGAATGATACACACAATCTTGCTCGCATGCTTTATATCTCACCAAAATGATCTCCACATTAATTACGCAAGTATGCAACCCACAAAAAGTTATTTTTAAAAACTAGTAAACTTTATTTTTACTTAACCTTAGTTATATCTTTCTGAAGCTTGGTCTTTAGTAGAAAGATGCTTAATTCAAATAAGATGAATCAAATACAATAGATGATTTCAACCTTTCATTAGGTGCATCAAATTATTGTTCTTCCAATACTATTTGTGAACTTAATGGATCTTTTTCTTTCATGAATACTTCTTTGAATTCTTCCACATGTTCTCTTGGTTCATCTTTCTCACTATTGTTGTTGCTATCATTCCTTCTAGCATTTTTGTTATTGTTCCTTCTAAAATTTGGATTCCTATTTATGTTCCTCATATCCATTCTACAAAATATTTCTATGTGACCAAAGTTGTTGCATAGTTGACATATTGGTGTACTTCTCAAATCAGGTCCATTCTGATTAACTAGTGCTCCACAATTTTTGGAAATGTGTCCAAAGTTGTTACATTTGTAACACACAATGTTACTCCTTATTCCATTAGATCTTTCTCCTTCATTTATATTTTCTAGAGGATCTTCTTCCCTCATTACCTATAGGGTTAGCATCTCAAAACATTCTACTATTGCTATTATTACCATAAAATCTAAGTTTCTTACAATCGACTACTTTATGACCAAACCATGACAATTATAGCATAAAAATTAGTAATATCATTGAATGACTTACTTGTACAATTTCTCTTCAAGTGACCAAATTCATTACATATAAAGCATCTACCCTTGAATTCATACCTTACCTATTTAGGTGATTCAACTTGTTCCATTTTCTTAAGTTCATTACTTTTCTTAGGTTGGCTTCATTTCTCAACTTCTTTTGGTGCATCTTTAGATTGATTTGGTTCAGTCTCAACTTGATCATTCTTTTTAGGTTTAGGATGTTCAATAAGTAGATCTAGTTCCTTTCTTGATTCTATTTTCTTTGCTGACTTTTCTCCAACAAAGTATCCAAGACCAATCTTATCATAGGAAGGTCTCAGACATATAGTTGCTCATCAATTTTCTCACTACTGAAATATAAATTTTCTAATTGTTTCTTGGTTTGGGTTAACTATCCTTTTACAATATTATTATACTTCTCAAGCTTTGCATGCTCTATCTTGATGGATTCAAGTTCCAATGTCACCTTTGTAAGATGAGATCTTATATCTGCCTTTTTAGATTTCAAATCTAATTCAACATTGTTATTATCTTTCTTCAAACTTAGATTTAGTTCAATGATCTTCAACTCATGTTTCAAAATATCATTTTCTCTCTTTAATGTTGATACCTCATCACTATCTTTAGTCTTCTATTTAGGTTCTTTTATGGATTTGAGATGATCAATATTGTCTTTCAATTTCCCAATGTAGTCTTTTATATCTTCATATATTTCTTCCAGTTTATCTCTTTCTTCAGTAAGAAGATCAATATGCTCAAGAGATTCTTCAAGATTCCTCAACAACTATTCCATATCTATAGGGATATTACTCAAGCTATTAAGCTTCTTTTGAGTAATAAAGCTCTAATACCAATTGTTAGAAATAGGGAATACTAAGAGGGGAGGGGGTTGAATTGGTATTTTTCAAAATTTAGCCTAAAATTGGATATTGTTAATTGCCTTATAACTTGCATATGAAAGTAAACTAACAATGTTGAACAATAATCATAACCATGAAATAAGAGAACTCATAACACCATATTATGTTAACTAGAGAAACCCTAGCCAAGGAAAAACCTTGGTGGAGATGGTACCCATAAAACGATCCAATAAACAAAAGTATCCAATTAAGGATGTCGATCTTGTTAGGAGTCTATTAAGCACATATAGTCTCTCAATCCTTGTTAGAGGACTAGGCCCTATTAAAAGCCTCAACCCTGTTAGAAGTTTCTTTATACAATTATAAATATACGAAAGATGAGCCCATTGCCCAAACATGCAATATATAATATAGTTCCTTGTGCAAGAAGATAGATACAAAAATGGTTTTCCTGTTGCTTGTTGTACTTCACATTCCTTTGATTATAAATTATAATCCACAACACATATAGCTTGCATATCATACATATAGCCTTCACATAAGTTCACATATTTCACATATTTATCTACATACTTCACATATTACAATCTTTCCTTTATACCTTTACATTTTATCAAAATTGCCCAATCGGCCTTCAAGCTTTCACATGCTTGGAAAAATGCAAAATTAAATCTTGTCCTCATAGGGTTAACATCTAGAATGTCATCCCTAATTAGTTAAGTAATTATTTCATAACAAAAACAATTCCTTAGTTAAGTAATTAAATCTTGTCCTCATAGGGTTAACATCTAGAATGTCATCCCTAATTAGTTAAGTAATTATTTCATAACAAAAACAATTCCTTAACCCATAATTCACATTTCTTTGAAATGGTATGTTCTATCATGTACACTGCCTTTATTGGTGTTTAATTCATAACTCATTCCATATTGTCTATGCTAACTTGCACTCTGACATATGTGATCCTGACATAGTATACTAACTTTACCCAACTGTACATGTGCCAGTAATGTCTCTATCATCTATACATATCAAAACTATCTCTTTTCTTCTGGATAACAATCTGATACTTAGGCAATTTTCCATGTCTAACCATGGAATCTTCATCTGTACATAGTGCCTTCTTCATACAAGATATATGTTTCCATAAATGAAAACTTCAACATTATACCAAATTATCCTAATTATTCATATTTCCAACATGGATAATATATCTGCTAGCCTTATAATGCATGGAAAGTGGTGCCATGTTAAGAGCTACAAGTGTTTCTTCTAGAAATGCATCCTATTAGGAATGCCTACAAACTATCAAGGTTACAAAAGTATATGAAAGTTACCTTGTTAGAGGATCTAAAAGTCTCCTTCTCCCTTTTCCTCCTTCCTCTTTGTTATGTATCCTTCTCCTTTTTCATCCTTCCTTTTTGTATATTCTCCCCCTTTTTGTCATCAATGATAATGGGTTCTATGGGGTGGCTACTAGTTGTTGAATTATCTTGGTATTGACCCTATATGGTGACAAGATGAGTATCCCTGATGCATTCAATTTTGTGAGAGAAATGATCTCACTTTTTGTATTGCCCAAGAGTGTTTCAAGTTTACTAATTGTGTTGCCTAAAATACTTGTGACTAGTGCATCTGCATTTACACTATCTTTTTATATGATGCATGCCACTGGGGATAGCATGTACTTTACTTCCATCAATCTGATAGATCTTTTCTCTTGCCCATCTTTGAACTAATGAATGAGGCTTAATGTCCCTTGGGCCTTGGATAGATTGTCAGCTATAGAGTCAATGACTATATTGGAGTTATCTTTTAAAGTTTGAAACTCATGTTGAGCTTGTTGTAGCTTCTGTTTTAGATCTAGTGAGAGTGTTCATGGATCTGACATCTTTTTTATGACTAGTGCTAAAGCTTGCAAAGTTTCTTTTAGATTTTCCTTTTCTCTAATAGATTGTACAATGGATTCATTCTTTTGGATTCTAGCTTCTTTTCTACCAATGTTTCAATGCTTCCTTGATTATCATTTACCTTGTCAACCAACGTGGAAATTTGGTTGATAAGATTCATATTAAGATGATATGTGACATCTGAGGCTAATTATGCAATTATATTTTTGGTGATTATTGATGTTATTTCTTGGTGCTTCTTTTATATTTCTCCTTGCCTCTTCAAATGCTGCTTTTACTAGTTTATTTCTTCTAGATCCATGTCTTTAATCATTTATTTATTTTCAACAATGAGGGCATCAAGTATCTCCTTTCCTTCTATTGTGCCAACATCATTTTTCTAAAATTATCCTTCATATTTAGACCTCGAAGATGATGATGATGAAAAAGATGATATCATATGCCCAACTAGCCTCCTCTTCTTCTTAGAGTAATAAAAACCTATCATTCTTGA
This sequence comes from Cupressus sempervirens, assembly GCA_028749045.1. Classification (NCBI taxonomy): domain Eukaryota; kingdom Viridiplantae; phylum Streptophyta; class Pinopsida; order Cupressales; family Cupressaceae; genus Cupressus; species Cupressus sempervirens. Next base: position 117,328,012 of record CM053788.1, read on the forward strand.
CATACTTGGTGCTTTCTTTCAATTCACCTCTCCATGTGTCTATCTTTCAAACACTCTCAATCTTGAGGATTTAGGTTTGGTTGTGATACCTTGATCTTCTCTATGTAGCTCTACTTCTTCTTTAGCCTCTTTATCTCCCTTTTCTTGTGATTTTGACTCCTCCATCTCTAGGGACTTCTCCTTTGAGGGTTCATCATTTGGTATGTGTACTAATTTAGGTAATTTATCCTTATTATCTTCATCCTTTTTTGGTGATGAATCAACAAAGATGGTGGTTGTCCTTATTGTTTCATCAATCTATTTTTGAGTCATACATCCTTGTAACTTGACTGGATCCTCTGTGGTTTTATCACTAACCTTTGTAACTGGGGGACAATTGTTAATTAATCATCTTATTTTACTTCTATTGCATGCCTTTCTACCTCGGTTGACTTTGATGTAGTTGACTCTTTTTGAGTCACACTAATTTTCTCTTATTTCTCTTCTTATGGAACATCTTCCTCCCTTTGAGGACCAAGAGTTACGTGTCTCCTATATTTAGCTTTTCATCATAGCTCAACTCTTTTTCTATTTTTCATTTCTACTTGCTTGGTCTTAACTACCTCTCTAACCTTTGAACTAGATGGTTATTTTGTGCCTCCTAGAGCCTGATTTTTCTTTAAATAAATATAAATTTCTTGACTAATTTCCTTCAATTATTGGGTTAATCTTTCCTATGTCTATTTGGTTCGACTAGTTAAGATATCTATGACATCCCTCATGTTATTGACCCTTCCTCTGTAAACTTCTATGATGAACATCTTGTGAGACTCATTCAACCTTGGTCTCAACTTGATTAGATAATCTTCCACCATTTTCTCATAATCCTTTGGTTTTACAGTCTATTTTCCCTTTTTCTATTTCATCAATTCTTTGGGTAATGACAACCCAACATCATATGGATTTCTTTCTATTATCTCATGCTAGTTAATATAACATTTATAACCTTTGCCTTATTTCCTTTAGAAAACCTTGAAAATCTATTCTTAAGGATAGTATAATCATGCTTCTTAATAATTGTATTTATAATTTCACTGATAGGAATAGGTTTAGATTTCTTCTTACCCTTCTTTGGTGTCATTTATTCTTCTTCTTCCTCTTTCTTAGTGGCCTTAGTGATTACAACTACTCCAAAAACATCATCTTTAGATTCAATTTCTTCCATCTCAGGTTCATCCGCTGATGGTTCTTTTGTTTCCAGAACTTGATCCATTTGAGGGGGGATCATTACTAATTCTTCCTCCATTTCCTTAGTTCTTGTCACCTTTAATAGTTTTTTCCTAGATGGGTTTGATGTATGACTCACTATTACTCTATGTGGAGTTGGCTACTTTGCGTTCTCCTACTCCAAGAGAATTGTATTTCTATAACACTTTCATATGATGCTACTAACCATTCTATGTAGGGTCATGCCTCTTCATCCTTCACTTTATATCCCATCGGTGTCAACCATAGGGTTTTTGGTTGAGTTGTGCACACAATGCACTTGTTTGTGCTTGGTAGAAATAAGACTTGATATTTATAGCTCTACACCAATCTTTTGGGTATCCTTTCTCTCAAATTTATCTCCTTCTGGAATCCTTTGAAGTATTCCCATAGCATGACATTTACTTTTCCTTCTAGTTTTTTGTACAGTTCACCTATTTGTGCCATGAATGGTTGGTCTTCACTACACTTTATATTTGGGAATCCAAGAAATTATCCCCTTAGGTAGAAGAACACACATATAAGTATAAGTCCAAATTAAAAGGTTTGAACCTCATGATCATTCACTATCTTGACTAAGTTTTCTATTATATATTTGTGTAAATATCCACATAAGTCAATTTTTGACTTGTTGTGGATGATTTGAACCACTCTGTATGCTATGTTGCTAGGGACCCATCCTATGTCAACTTTCCTCTAGTCAATGAAGCTTCTTGTCTTTCTTAAATAATGCTCATTGAAAGATCAATTACCCTTTCAATTAGGGACTTTTTGATTTTGAATAGTTTGTCCAACCATACATATTGTTCATGGATCTTTGATAAAAAAAATCTTACTCATTCTTTATGGACAAAATTAGGTATGCACATCGCTATATCTAGTGTAGAATCCTCCACATTTTTGTGTTCCTCCTTTAGGGCTCCTTTTGAGAAAATGTGGTGTATAGTTCTCTAATCTCCTTGTCACCAATATCCTAGATTTCAACCTCCAGATACACACATACATATTCTGAGTAGAATAACATCGTGCAATGAAGATAGTGTAGTTTCATCTTCTATATTCTTTTCCTTTACTATGATCACCTAGTATTTTGGATGATTTCTTTGTTAGATGTCGATAAGGTTTACCTTGTTTATTTCTTCATCAGTTTTTGAGAAAAAATGTGAAAGATTTTTCTCATAGGTGATATCCTTGAAAATTCTCTTTTGAGATCCTAGGGTTTTATAGTATGAAAGTACAAGTTATTTCAATAATAAAAAGTATCAAATGAGTCTCGATCCTCATATTTCTATGAAGAAATTTTAACATTAGAGATACAACGGTTGAAAAACAAATTTTACTTACTACAAGACATATGCCATTATTGCTTAAAACCATTCTGCAACAGTTACTTTTTTTTTTCTTGATCTTCCATCAATAGATTACACTTTTTCTTAATGCCAACATCTCCTCTCCTTATTTCATGTCTACTAGTTTAGGCTAGGGGACCAGTTTATGAGTATTTTCCTTTTATCCTCTAAACCTCTAAGCATCAAGAGCTTAGTTAGTTTATGAGGTCTCACCACTTACTAGTGAGTTTTCAACCTCATCTGGCTTTGCTTTAGCCATTTTATTCTTCTTCATCTACTTGGTGGTAAATTCTTTCTCCAGCTACTCCACAGTCTTATTTTTCTCTTTTTTGACTGGGGATTTATTGCCTCATCTTCTATTTCATATGCAATCCCTTGTAAGATGACTAATATTTTGGCAGATATAACATGTCATTCTGGTACCTTTCCATGTGCTGATGATGTTCCTTGGGTTCATCCTGAGCCTGCATTAAGTTGCAAGATGACCTTTATTTCCACAGTTCATGTAGACTGGTGTAAGAAACCTATCCATTCTAGTGGGACTCATTGCCTTGGGATACCTTTGATTGAAATTGTCTCTTTTTCTATAGTTTTCTTCTCTATGCCCATACTTGTTGCAATAATAACAACATCTATCTATTATTTTCTTGTTGAGAGAATAAATACACTGCTATGTAGTAAGGTTATAGAGATGGAAATTAACCCTTTGTAGGTACACTTTTGAATAGGTATAATATTCTTAAACCAACACACACCAAATGTGTGTCCTTTCTTACCACAAAATTATAGGTACATTTAATAGTACCCTTACCTTTTGGAGACACACTTCCTAATATGTTGCAATTTAGGTTCTTCTCTCCAGAGGTCTCTTCCTCCTCTATTTTGTTGTCACATTAGTAACCAAGATAGACTATGCTCTTCTTTCTTGTTTGAGCCTCTAGTTTCTCACCAATCTTCTTAGAGATCTCATTAAATATTCTCATCTTTTCATTTTTTCATTGATGCTTCTTATCTCTTCAGTGAGCTTGTGTACTTGCTCGACCAGTTCCATGAATTGTTCCATATTGGGATGGTTGTTCTCCTCAATCTTCGTCTCATTCACTCTCATTTTTTTTTGCTTCAAATTCATCTCTTGCTAGGATGGAAGCATCTCGTTCAAATTTAGATTTAGCAACCTCTCTAGTCTATTCTTCTTTCTCCTTTCTAAAATGAGAAATGGTTTCCTTCAACTACTCCATTTTAGCCATTAATTTAGAGATGGATTTTTCTGAATTCTCATAACTTATATACTAGTGTTCAAAAAATCTTGGCTTTCACTAAGATTTTTCACCCTTCTTCCTCTTAGCTAAGTAATTTCTTAACTTGTCCTTCAGGTCTTCAATGGTGTCTATGTCTTCATCTATTTATCTTCTAAGTGACACAATTAGATCTTCCCTCAAGTTGTTAGGCTTTTTGCAACATGGATTTTCACTCTAATACTAATTGTTGGTCCCAATTGGTATTGGGGGATGAATCACTACCTTCTTTCAAACCTATAGTTCTCCTCACTTCTTTGACTATGCTTAGTGAAATCTACTTCACAACTAAAACAAAGATAAATGCAGTAAGGTAAAAGCAAATAAGTTCACACACAAAAGAATTCATACAGTTTGACATAGAGATTTTATATGTAAAAACCCTTGGTTAGAGGATGAAAACCATGGTGGAGATAATATACCCTCTACCCCTTATAATAAATGTAAAGGGGTGCCTTGTTAAGAGGTACAAGTATTTATTTTAGACATTTATCATGTTAGGAATTCCTGCAACCTGTTAGGGTTATGAAATCTTGTGAAAGCTACATTGTTAGAGGATTTACAAGTCTCTTTTTGAGAGACACCTTGTTAGATTATTTTATATCAAGCTTAATAATGAAGCTTGACCTATTAAGAGTATGTATAAATGTAATGGTAATTAATCATACTATGAGTTTAGACCTTAGATGTGGGATTGGCTTGTTTATTAGATCCTTGCTTTGTATCCTTGAAGATGCACTATTCTTCCCATTTTCTTAGTGAGGTTTCTAATCTCACCTTTCCCATTGGTTGTCTATAGTAGCCTTTTATTTTCTTTTCCCCCTCTACAACTACTTCATCTAGTAGTTTTCATCTTGTTGTTCTTCTATTCTCTACTCTCTTCTTCTCTTTTCGCAGTGAAAACAACCTTCAACAATAACAACTATGTTTAATTCAGTTGTTTATATCCTTTGTTCGATGTCATGACATAGTTATCCATGACCAGATTATATCGCTTTTTTTCAAAATCATATTTTGAATTCTATGTCTGCTTCGTTTACAAAATACTGGAGAATCCTATGCCTAGGGTCTAGACTGATAGTTCAAAAAATCCTTTTGTTGACCAATAGTGGCCTTCATCCTTGCCTACATCTGTCATTTATCTCTTACCTCATGATACATCATTGGTGACTCATTATGTTGATGACTTAGATCAACTATCATTCATTCCTAGCTACCTTTGCCAAGATGGGTGTGCTAGAGTATATGCCGATGTATTCCTTAAATAGTAATCATCACCTTCTTGCTTCATATTCTTCCTTTCATAGGTTTTGACACATTTTTCCAATCATATACTTTGGCCATCAATGAAAAAACTTCATACTTCTTTCAATATTTGTGCCAAAGAGACTTGTAGGGTCAACATATTATATTGGATTAAGAACGTACTTGGGAGGAAATTAGATAAACCTCATAAAATAAGGAATCATAGCTTCTAGAAGCTAGTCAAATTGTATGAGAGCACTAAGTCAGGTAAATTTTATGGGTGGATGATGACCATACATTCAAGGACTTTAGAGCTCTTTTAGATGTTCAGTGATATTAAAGAAATAATGAAAGTGGTAGCACAATAGGTGACTATGGGAGACAACTTTTCAACAAATTTAGTCTCATATTTTCTTAGGATAATCAAAAGAATTAGTTGTACCTAGTAGAGACATTGATCCAATAATTTAAGGGAACATTTGAAGCTATGAACACCAAGGATAACCTCTAACAACTATTTAGAAATAAGGAAGATATTCAAAAGGTCATGGAGGATATTGTAGTGCATCTATGGAAGTTTCAAAAGAAGCAAAAAAATAAGCTCAGGTTTCTGTTGGGCGGTTGTTATGCACGAGGAAAATGGCAGGAATCCATTGCACAATTCCTCTACTGAAAAGCTAATCTTTTGGGGATCAACTCCAAGGTTCAGTATTTGTCTTGTGACGTACCAAAATCTACTCAGTTGAAGATAAATGTGATTGTTCATGAGGAGATCTTTGTTGGTTCTGATTATAATCTCAAAATGAAGTAAATCTATTTGTTGTCTCAAAATCACATAGAAAAGAACAATATATTTGTATTTTTTGGTTTTTAAATGAATGCAATTCTAATAGTGCAACTAAAATGAGTTCCTATTATAACAAGGGGTTAGCAAAGAAAATAAAAAAACTAAAAGAAAATAACAGGAAATTGAAATAACTTGAAATTGAAATCCTAAATGAACATAAGCTACAGAAAACAATAGGTTGTGAGTTAAACTTTTGAAGAAATCAGTAGAAAACCAAAGAAAATAGGATCAATGCTTCCTAGAATCCATTGACTCAATCGTCGGTGAGAAACTTTAACAATCATATAATATTTCACCTTTCATCAAATTGCAAGGCCATGAAAAGTGCGCTCATGTGAGACAAAAAGATATGCAGACATAATTTGATGATCTCTTCTCAAGCTTGTTACGTTAGCAAAATTCGTCAATCTGTAGCAAACACTAGAACTAAAAGATCGCACAATGAGAAACAACACAATAAACCTTTGGCTCAATCACAATCTCATGAACAAAATTCATAAAACAATGACACATTCAGGCAAGAATCACTACACTCCAAATGCGAACACCAAAAGCATAACTTTATTGCAAAATAATGGTGGCTCTTGTTACATATTACAATGGGGTATTTATAAGAAATCATCTCGTCAATTTTTGTTGAGAGTGAGAGATATTCTTCATGCAATAAAATGCTTTTAAAACATTAAAACAAACTAAATATATACAAACTAACCATTAATCTAGTGCTTAGAGGGATTCCATCCATATTTTATTCACTAATTGGAGGAATGAGCCCTTTACATGTCAAAAATAGAGAAAGCATGAGAGAGAAAGTAGGAGGAAGCCTTCAGTTGAAGTAAGAGCATTTGAAGGTGCCAAAAATAGAAGCTGGTCCTTTACTAGGTGTGTGTCAAAGTTAAACTACCATCAGAATGTGTTCCTGATGCATGAAAGACACTATTTTTGGAATTGGCAGTTAATTGTCGATGCACCTCTGAATTATGGACCTGTGGACCTATGCACCTGCAAAGCTGCAGACCTCGACAAGGTTAAAATCTCAAACTTTTACTAAGTGTCAAAATTGAAATTTTGGCATTTGGGTTTTGTTCTTTTTCATCCCAAAGCTATGCTTAGATGTTTGCCGTTGAATTTCTCTATCATCTCAGTTATCTTAGCAACATCTATAAGATCTAAAGCCTCATATTTATCCTTAACCTTCTGTCTGTAGTTGTCCACCTCAATTCGAGTCTCTACAAAATCTTCAAGTTTGGTAGCTAACTCTAATAGGGGTTCTTCTATCCTGAAGGCTTGTCGAATGTCCTCATCATCAACAACCTCCATAAAAATATTCCTGAAATTCTCCACTACTATCTCTATAGGTAACAATATTTCCTATTTCTCATCTTCAAAAATATCCAAGCATGCATCACTATAGTGTCTTTTTGCTTCCAAAATTCGCTCTCAGGCTTAGTCCTTGAGCCGATGGATCTCCTCATGTAATGTTTCCATTACTTTATTGCTATCCGCTATTTTCTCTATCTGATCGTCGATAATGTCTAATTCTTCCTTGGTATATACATCAATCAAAACCTAGTATCTTTGGCCTTTTATGGCTTGTAGAGTCTACAAATCCTTACTCTAAGCCCGTACCTCATCCATGATACTAAAGTCCTGCTTCAAAATTGCTATGATCTTATTCACGTTCTCTTGCATAGCATGTAGTAACTTCAAATTCCCTATGATAATAGTTACACGTTTCTCCTCAAAACTTTCTCACCATTCCTAAAAAGCCTTCAAAAATGGGTCTAATTGTAAATCTCCCCCTTCTCTAAGTACAATGTTCAAAGTATGCTCTAGGTGCTCTGGATCAAGAGGATGAACGACTTTGGATAGATATCCTTTTAGGATCTCAACTTGCCTTCAAAGTGCTTGGAGTTCAATCTCCTCTTGTTCCATGTACTGGAGGACCTCTTTGACTCCTATAGTCATCATTTTTTGGGTTGGATCCTTTGTATGCATTCCCAACATAACATCCTTTAATTCATAATCTTTGAGGCTAAGGCTTTCTACATCTATGCCTTCAGGAGGGAGAGTCACTTGTGCAAATAAATCCTGGTTCCATATGGTGGTGATAAATGCCAATGGCGCTACCTCATGTGATGGAGACTCACGTTTATTCAAGATCTCTGCAATGTCACAAATGCCTTCCTCTGATGCACAAAATTGAGGCTTAATACTCCTCATTATCTCCTTTCGAATCCATCTAGGGATGCGTCTTGCTGAGGACTTGGTTCTTGATGACAAAGGAGTATGTTTTTAAACTTCCTTCCCTTTGCCACTCCTACTGGAAGTTGTATCCTATTGGGAGGGCTCTTCTTCTATAGCCTTAGTCTTAGTAGACCTTGTAGCCTAAACCTTGGTGTCTTGGGAAAGTGGTTGAGAATATTCCACCATTTGTCATTTTGACACTTCACCGGTCGCCATTTGTTCTAGTCTCTCCTCTGATCAAGACTCCTTATGAACATGTTCTTCCTTTGTACTCTGAAGTGGAGGGGTCACTGAGCCCTATTCTACCATTGTAACTCATGGTGGAGATGGAGGAGTAAGATTAGGACCCTATGTATCTGGCAACATTTGCATCCTATCTTCTTGTTAAGGTTCACCTGTATGGGTGTTCTTGATCTTATCCCCAATCAACTCTGTACCTACGGGCATGAAATCAAAATTTGACATAGAGAAAAAATTTGATCTTATCCCTCTTCTAGTTGGCTAGACACAATGGGACGCAAATGCAATTCATCTTGGACTTAGGTAGCTCCAGTATCTTGGGACCCCTGTGCACTTTGTTCCTGCTACTGGGGAGGCACCTGTTCTGTTTGAATCCTCTGAGGAGAGGTCCTCTTTCTTTTATTATTTCCCTTCCTTTCAGGAGGGTGATAATATCCAACTAGGCGATCAAGTTGGTACACTATTTTTGGCCTGATAGGAGATTGAGCTACGAAGGTAGGAATTGTGACTTTCCTTCCTCTACCTCTTTCTGGGCAAGCATGTGCATGGAAGACTATAGTATCAAGAATTGGATCAAGCGAAAAAGTTTTCTTGATCCAATCCTTTGTCATTCTGATAACATGCCTCGCTCAATGATTAATATCATCCCCTTCTTCCCTATCAACCTCTACATTCAGAATAGGCCTTTCACCAATTTTATTTATGTTGAACAAGGGGTTGAGTAGCTGCTTAGGATCTTGTTATCTTATCTCATCAGGGATGTTCAACTGGAGAGCCTTATCTACTAGATACAAAGTCATCCCACAATAGTCCCTAATATGAACATCATATTTGTTTGTGGAATTCATCCAGTGATCTTCAACAACATCTTCATGATGGAAGTTTTTTCTTGCCAGGCTCTCTACTTTCCCAACATTGTCAAAGTATGGTTGAGGAGACTTGTATTCTTCAAGAGGATAGTTCTCCCACTCCCACTTGAAGGACAAAATATCCTGCTTCCTCTTCACCTGATAAGGTCCAATGACCAATGGCCATGCCCAATAGGTTCTTCGTTGCCTCTTGATCTTCTCATAGGCTAACTCAATTTTCTTGGAAATCTCCAATAGTACCAACTTGTCACTAGGATATCTCAGGAGATTCTTAGGATTGATGGATGCACCAGGTACCCATAGATACGTGAACATTTTGAACTAGATAAAGTAGGCTCTGGGAGTTGTGACTTGTGCTTTGGCTTCATTGGATAACCTCTTTCCATAATCTTCCTCGATGAATTGAATGATCACAAAGGTGAACACATCATTCACAATTTTGTATTCTTTACTTTGCGCTTAGAGCTTCTTCTTCACTAGTTAGGGGTAGACTATATATGTCTAGGCATTGGGGTCTTGCATACTGCCTCTCTTGTACAAATTGGGATAGTTTGTTGCCCTTGTTGCAAGCAGGTACACTATGTAAGAAGTCATGTAAAACTTCTTCTTGTCCTTCACCGTCTTCAATAGCTCACACAAGTTCTCACTTAGTGTGGTAGCCTAATCCAATGGTATCTTTTCTTGTCTAATGGTCTCAATGAAGTTGACCATGAAAGTACTGAGGTGGCCTACTGTGGGCAAACCCATGACTCCGCTTAGGAGAATGATGGAATAACCGATATCCTTCTTCATGTATCCTTGGGTCATATCCACTTTTTTGGTTATCCTTCCCCAAGGAGGCTTTTCAATAAGATATGAAGATTGTATTATGTCAATGGCCTCTTGCTAATGCTCCCTGTACCACCTTTCAGCTAATTCATAGAAAAGTCAGATGAACTAGTCTGCTCTTGGTAGGTGGAAAACCCTCTCAATGTTGTCAGGTTGTAGATCCAATACCACTTCCCCTGTGATGCTCTTTACCACTCTTTCATCAGGAACAAAATATTGTGATAGGGCCATGATTAGTTTAGCTAATTGCACCGGCACAGGATGTGACGCTGCATTCAGCAATCTAAAACGGATCAATGTAGACATCATAGCTAACCTCTCTGTTGGCTTGTTGCAAATTCTTAGGAATTTGCCTAAGTTTGTATGCCCCAGGTCAATATCTCAAATTTCTATGTGGTCATCGAGGAATCTTGACTTCGAAGGTACACCTTGGAACTTGAACATGACCTGTTTGGCTGCTACTCTGGATGTGGATGCCATTTGGTTATCTGCACATTGTCAGAAAAAGAAAAAAAACATTATTAGTCCAAGGATAAAACGTACAAAAAACTATGAATTAAAATAAACATAAAGAAAAGAAAAAAATGACCCTATTTAGGCATTTTATTTATTTTTTATTTTATCCTTTCTTTTTTAAAATTATTTTAAAAATTATTATATATATATATATATATTTTGAAATTTAACATAAGAAAAAAAAAAAAATTTATGGCATGCACGCGATAGGCTTGTGATTGCTTGTGGTGCCAATCTTTAGAGGGCGCACGCGCCACCGTCGGCACGTGGTGCTTTTGAAATGCACATGGCATCGATGTTTTATGTGCATGTAGTGTGCAATGTGTTTAATAGTGCACGTGGTGCTCACCGCATGTGTGGCGCAATGTTTTTAATAATGCATGTGGCACTCGCCACATGGGTGGCGTAAGGGTTTTAAACACGCGTGGTGCTCGCTACATGGTGATGCTGAGTTAAATGCCTTACCTAGATATCTGCCAAATGCAAAATAAAATCATGAATGAATTAGAAGATTGGGCGGGGGGTTTTATAACCCCCGCTACGCCGCACTGGTGTGCGATGCGCACTTCGCCCATGCGCGCACTTATGGGTGTGTGAAATTATTATTATCTTTAAAAAAAAAATTAATGTTTTTGGATTTTTTTAATTTTCTAAAAAAATTTGTGATGTTTTGAATTTTCTAATTTTTTTGTAATTTTTTGATTTTCTAATTGTTTTTGTGTTTTTTCAAATTTGACGACTCTAGAACTCTAATTCTAATAAAATTTTCTTCTCTCGACTCTCGAACTGTGAGTCCTAGAGTCAAAAAAAGTAGGGGCTCCCCATTCCTAGTGAGGAATGGGGCATGTGTTATGAACACCATAACAAATAGCCCTAAAAAAAGGAAGAAATGTCCAAGGCTTTTCTTCATCAGCAAACATTCCTCCAATGTGTGTCAAACACCAACCAAAATTTGAACATCTCAAGCATCTTTTGGATGACTTTACAATCAAAATCTCAAAATTCAAAACCTTCAAACTCAGTTTGTGTGTTGTGTATTTGTTCCATTTTGATGTCTCAGAATGTAGTTTATCAAAGTTTTTTGACAACTTGAAACAATCTTCCACTTCTCCTAGCTCATTCATTTAGAATCTCAATGAAGGCTATTCCTCAATCAATTAGTTGACCAGATGAGGGAATCAGTTCGAAGGCTCTTGGTGGAATGCCATATTCTTTAAATTTCCTTGACAATTTGAATAATTGCTCCATGTTGTTCAAAATGTTACTTTTGATGAAGCAATAGTTTGAATATAAGATACTTTGTTTTGAGAACGTATCTGCTCCATTTTAGATCTTTAGAATCCTTCAGTCTTAACACCATATCTCTCTCTCTCTCTCTCTCTCTCTCTCTCTCTATTTTCTTTTCTCTTTTTCTATATCCTGACTACGCTTAGACTATGTAGCCAGGACATCGATGTCCTTTCTTGGATTCTATCTCTTATGAACATCCCTTGCATTACTTTTTTAGACCTTTTTTAGAAACTCTCACGCCAAACAATGACCTTAGCAACCTCTCGAGGAGACCCCTTCTGTTTGAACCAATTGAAGTTTGGATCATCTCTTGTCATTTTTGACTTTAATTCAACAACAACTAAAATAGTCAAAATTTTAAATTTGCAAAGTGTTGAGAGCTTGTTGGTCTAGGCTTTTGATTTCTAGACTGACAATCCCCTATTTCCACAAGAAATGTTCGTTGCTCGGTTGGTATAAGACACACAATCGTCCAAATGTTTTGACAAAGAAATACCTCTTCTTAAAATTAGAACCAAAAGTGGTTAGTAAAATCTTGAGAGAAAATCTCAAGTACACCTTACCCCCTAGGATTGACACAACTTTGAAAGGAAAACACATGAATGAAAGCAAACACACAACATGAAAGTAAACACACTTATAAAAATAAAAATCTAAACTAAATGCAGAAATGAAATCTAACTATTTTTTTTTTTTTAAGACTTCAAAATAATGCTTCAGAAACTGCCTGTTTACGAGCAAGGGAAGAAATTCCCCCTGTAAGGAACTGAGCCTAAAAGTGTTTTCTCCCAAAATTTCTGCAATTTGATAAGGGCCTATCCATAAGCGTTGAAACTTTGTATGGCTACCTGACATTTTTTTTGCCTTATCCCAGAGTAGAACAAGGTTGGAAATCCTGAATGATTTGATTGTGGCTCTCTTGTCGAACCATCTTTTCACAATAGCTTGATGTTTAGCCATATGCTCCAATGCAGCTATCTGTTTCTCATCCATCTCTAAAAGATTCATCAATCTAATTTGTACTTTGTCATCATCTTCAACATACCCACTCATGAACTTCAAAACCAGAATTCTGAGGTTGAGCATAAATACTGGCTCTTGTCCATACACAAGCAGGTAGGGAGAAGTTTCCAAAGCATTTTTGATTGTCACTCAATTTTTCCATAAGGCATATTTGATTTGCATATGCCAGTCCCTAATATTCTCCTTCAACAATCATCTTATTACTGTGATCAAGTTCTTGTTTGTAGATTCTGCTTCCCCATTTCCTTGTGGGTAATAATTTGAAGAGAACTTGATAATGACTTGATTTTTAAATGTCCATTGGGTCAGGAATGCAGATGCGAAAGTAGACTTATTGTCACACACAAGGGTGAATGGAATTCCAAACCTGGTAACAATATGTTCTTCCAAAAAGTCTGTCCCCACCTTAGCATTGCAATTTTTGAATGTTTTTGCCTCCATCCATCATGTGCAGTAATCTGTAGCTGTGAGAATAAATGCATGTCTAGTTAATGATGGTGGGTTGACTAGACCAATGAATTCCAATATCCACTTGGTGAAGGGGCATATCTCATACACAAGCTGTAAGGGCATTGTGGGATTCCTTTCTTTGTTGGCACTAGTTTGACATATATGAGAAGAGCGTACATGCTCGAAAGTGTCTATGAATATCGAGGGCCAAAAATAACTCGATCTGAGAATCATGTGAGCTGTTGCTTCTGTTGAACCATGTCCTGTACCATACTTGTCATGGAAATGTTCCAAAACTTCTTTTTCTTCCTCACAGCCTAAACACTTTAGATACATCCCTTCATAAGTTCTCTTGTACAACTTGTTGTCATGCAACATATAAGATTCACACTTCATCTTAGGTCCCTTGCATTGTGAACTGTTCATCCACTTTGGGCATTGGTCTTGTAGGAGATAATAAACAATGTCCTGATACCAAACATCTATCACCACTCCTTGATTAATGTCAACTTGTGATACAACCATCTTCTTTTGATCATCCTCATTCATTTCATCATCAAACTTGAATTCCTTTTCATTTCCATCCTGGTTATCAACTATCATCTTTGAAAACCCTTGAACTCTAACTAATCTCATAGATTGAATTTTGAGATCTGAAGTATGGCCATCCACTTTCCTCTCATTTCACCAAGTTCATTATGCTTCAAAAGCATCTTTATTGCTGGATCATGTACAATTGCATACACCTTACTTCTTAGTATGTAGTGACAGAACTTCTTTATTGCCTTGATTAATGCAAAATATTATTTATCAAGGTTTGAATAATTCAACTTTGCATTCTTCAAAGGATAACTCATAAAAGCAATTGGTCTTTCATCTTCCTTTTCCCTTTTTTGTGTTAGGATCCTTGCACAAGAGTGTTCAGAAGCAAAGGAATAGATCTTAAAAGGTAACTCGTAATCAGGACTCACCAAAACTAGGGCCATAGAAATGGCAACCTTGATATCTTCAAATGACTTCTTTATCTCTGGAACCCATTTTGTCTTAGCAACCTTTTTGAGTAAATCATTAAGGGGGTGAACTATCTCAGCAAATCCACTTATGAATTTTTGCACAAAGTTTATCTTTCTAAAGAAAGACCTCAATTCCTTTCGATTGTGTGGAGGTGCTAACTTTAGAATGGATTTGACTCTATCTGGATCAATGGAGATTTTGGCTTCAGAAATGACATGTCCTAGGAGCTTTCCTTTACTAATTCCAAATGAACATTTCTTGGGATTGAGAGATATGTCGTATTTATGACATCTATTGAATACCTATCTCAAATTAGCAATGTGGGTACTTCGATCTTTTGAGAAGACAATTAAGTCATCCATGTAGACAACTGTACATCTATTAATCAATCCTTTGAAAGCTTCATCCATTTCTCATTGAAATGTATCTCCCACATTAATTAGTCCAAATGGCATCTTTCTATAGGAAAAAGTTCCCCACTTCATTGTGAAAGCCATCTTTAGACTATCCTCTTCATCAACCATCACTTGATTGTACCTTGAGTAACCATCTAGGAAAGACATCATTTTTGAACTGTTTACAATTTGTAGGACCTCGTCAAGTGAGGGTAGAGGATAATTGTCCTTTTGAGATGCCAGGTTCAAGTTACAAAAATAAACACAAAGATGAATCTCTCCAGTCTTATTCTACATGGGAACCAAATTTTCCACCCATGTGGAATGGCAGATAGGAAATATGATCTTAGTATCCAATAACTTCTTTACTTCTTTGATGATCAGTGGTTCAATGAGAGGATTTATCGGTCTTTTTCTTTGTCAGAATGGTTTGGGATCAAGCTTCAACAAGATGTCATGTGTGATAATCTTAGGATCATAAGTCTTCAACTCTTCATAGCTTCAAGCAATGACATCCTTATACTCAGTGAGTAATTTAAGCATGTCTTTCCTTTCTTATGAGTTGCATGCTTTTCCTATCTGTACCATTCTTGGTTCTTCATCGGTACCCAAATTGTATGAGTCACATTCTTCAATTCCCTTTTCTTGGGTTACCCTTTTATTGAGTGTTGATTCATCATGATCAAAGATACATTCAAGTTTAACCATTCCATTTAGAATAGTGTTAGTTTTTAAATTTAGAATCCCATCTTCATCTTCAAGCCCATCATCTTTAGGCTTGTCATTTGGTGTATCATCAATCTCTTGTCCCTCAAAATGGCGACTGCACATGATAAACTCAAGTATATGTTTATCATCTTGAAAGACCTAAAAGTTTGTGATATTGTTAGGAATGGATGGAATAGAAACTAATTCTACTGAAAATATTTTCAACTTGATTCTTTTAACTGGCTGTAAAGCACTTGCTGAAATGGCGAGAGCATCTGCTACCATGTTCTTTCTTCTTGGAATGGATTTGATGTTTAAGGCTTCAAAGTCATCCAATATATCCCATACCCTTTTTCTATAAGCAAGTAGTCTTTTCTTGTTGCAAGAGTATATGGATTTTACTTGTCGTATAACCAATTGAGAGTCTCCTTCAATTTTGAGGGCTGCGACTCCCTTTTCTAGTGCAAAGAGAAGTCCTTGAATTAACACCTCATATTCTGTAGCATTGTTAGTAGATCTAAATTGTAACTAATATGCGACATAGAAAGACCAACCTTTTGGGTTGACCAATTTGATACCTGCACTGGCTCCCATCTTGCACTTGGAACCATCGAAGTAGAGTGTCCAAATTGCATTTTCTTTTGGTTTTCAAACTTTATGCTTATTCGTCCTTAATTTCTCTTTTAGTTGAGCCTTGAATGATTGTTTCTTTGGAACCCATTGTAACTTTCCTTTTGTAGGATTTGATGAGTCCCCTTCATAATCTATAGATAGAGGAAGCACATGTTTTTTCTTGTTTATCTTGAATTTCCTCTATCAATTCTTTAATTTCCTCAACTTTGGGTTTAGGATGAGTGACTATTGAAGTCCATCCTTTACCTTTCACATATCATTTTCTTCTTTGGACTTTAATCATCCCAGGAGGTGGAGAAGACAAACCTCCACCATCTGAAGAGGTATCACTGTATGGCATGTTTAAAGCTTTAGTTTCTTCTTCAATATTTTCAACAAGGTTGGATGAGTTCACTAAATTTAGGCTTTCGGTGAGTTCATCTGTTGAAGTGTTTTTATCCTTGTTTTCCATCATGTGAGTCAATACCTTTGCAACTTCTTGCTAGCATGATGAGCATTCAAACTCAAAGTGACTAACTTTGTGTAACAAAAAAAATTTGGGAAGGAGGAGGATGTTGGGATTAGCTTCCTCTCGTAAACATTGTAAATTAGTCACCATATTGTTTATGAACTGTGTCACGGTTTCACTTTTGGGTACTGGCACCTTAGGTTCTTCATTCTAATCTTGAGGTGTATTGGCTAGAACCATATCCAATACCATTACTTTGTATGAACCAAGATCCGATTGTAAGAATGCTATCTCATTCGGGACATTGTAATCTATAATTATTGTTTTCAATTTGGGCTCAACATCTATCTTGATTTCATTGTTCAATCCTTTCCATGGCAACCATAATTGAGTGAAGTCTGTAGAAAACCATCCTCTTAGACATTTCATCCATTCTCTACTTAAAAGAAACCCATATGTTTCTGGGATATCAACTACATGTATGTCAATAACATCCTAAATACGAGGGTCAACTGTCAGTTGTATCCACACATCTTTCAATACACCAATGACCTTTACCTCTATTTTATCCAACTGTATCACCACTCGATTAGAGGGTTGAGGACTAACTCCTAGCCTTTGAGCTATTGATAATGACATTACATTACATGAAGCTCTTGAATCAATGAGGCAATTGTGAAGATTCTTCCCATATATCTTGATGCTAAGCAAAAACGGGGGTACCTCAACTTTGTCTTTGAACATAGTGGGCATCGCTTCTGTAGCATTCACTTGTTGAGATATTGTTTTTTGAGGACCAATATTGTTATTTTGGGAAACCTTTGTATGATCCAATGTCCTCATGAGTGCTTCTCTTTGTTGTGGACAATTCTATAACATGTCAAACATGAACACATTGTCTTTAGTTCTTTTCAAATCCTCTACCACATTGTACTTTTCAGTGGACTGAGCAGGAATCTTCAGTATTGTTGGTACATTCACTTTATTCTGATTCAGTTGTCCTCTATACACTGGTCTTATTGGTGGTGGATTGTTACTTGCTCTTGGATCAGGTAGGGTTGGTTGTAAACCTAGAGGAACCACATCAGTCAAGGGATCCTTTATATTTATGAGATTGTATGTATTCCAATTGTCATTGCGAAAGGCAAACATCTCATCATGCTGAATATTAGGTTCTTGACTAAATAGGAATGACAATTCCTCACTTACCAGTTATTCCACTTGTGTATTCTATGTAGAATTGTAGGATTCCAATAGCATAGCATTAAATTGTATAGGAGAAGGATTGTCATTTACCTATGATTTTTGATTCATCTCTTGATTGCCATTGTAGTAGGAACCATCATTATTAAACACATTTTGGCTATTATCATACTGATTGATATCAGCATATTGAACGTTATTATTGTTGTTATCAACAAGAATGCTTCCATTATTTAGACGGGTGTTCCATTGTTGGTTTTGCCTTTGGAAGCCATTGTTGCAATCAAGAGGATTGAAGTTGTTTCCTCCATTGTTGTTGTTATTGTTCCCATTGAAGTTCCAATTGTAATTCTGACCAAAATTGTTGTTGTAGGGGCTAGCGTTGTTTCTTTAGAAGTTGTTATTTTGACCCTGTGACAATCTAAGATGTGTCAATTCATTGTTCATTTGTGACATAGTCTTCTTCATTTGACCAACTTTCGAAATGAGGTTATTATCTATTTCCATGGGAACTATGGCCTTCTATTCAAAGAGAGCTATTTTTGGAGGCTCATACCTTGGATATGTTATCGCTTGATTTTGTGGAGCAGGTGCCTGTTGTAACAGAACTGGATTCATAGGTATGAACTGGCTAGGCACCATTGGTGCTCTCACAGGGTATGTTGGTATTGTGGTAACTGCTTGAATTGGAAGCATTATTCCTCCTCCATTAGGATTGGCTTGCTTTGTGAATGTGATCACTTCTACAAAGACTTTATCCAATGTGTTGATATTTTCTACAGGAAGTCTTCTCAGAAAATTTTTCGTAAGATGATCCATAGCATTCAGATAAATTTGAATAGCGGCTTCAACTAGTATAGTGTATGGCATTTCCAACTTGCGGTAAGCCATATGAAAGTGATGGTTAAAGCGTGAAACTATCTTAGCTGGGTCTATTTTGATTGATATGAATTGTTGATGTATCACAGTTGGGTTGATGAATATTTTGAATTGTTCCAAGAATAATTTTTTGAATGTGTCCCAATCTCCAATGCATCCGAGTGGCAAATTAATGTACCAATTGAAGGCAATTTCCCCCAAAGAGTAGGGAAATAAATGAAGAACCACATCCTCATTAGAAACTTGCTTGCAATTGCAAATTTCCTTGAATACCTTGACATGATCTTCAGTAGTTCGTGTTTCACCATAGATGAATTTGGGGCAAAACTTCTTGGGATTCTTAGGGAGGTCATGGAGTGCACCTTTCAAGTTTATTGGTGAGTCTATGATGTTTGTGAAAAAGGCCTTTGGAGGGTTTGGTGGACCTAACGGTGGTTGTTGAGGTGTAGCTATTGGAACGTGTGGTGGTCCACTAGGTGGTTGGAGTGGAGGTGGGGTTGAAGAAGATGATGAAAGTTTGAATGGGAGTGGTTGAACTCGGGACGTTCCCTTGTCACTACATGGTTTGCAAAAGTAGGTAAGCTTGAGAAACTCATGTGCACTTGGCGTAGACCTTAATGCTTGCTAAAATGGGGATTTTGGATCAATATCCTCTAGCTTGCATCAATCTTGGAAAAAGTGCACCTCTATAGAAGTACACTTTCTTAGCTTTCTAAATTTTGTGCACCATAGAGTTTTGTGCACTTGCGCACTTGTAAATTTGCAAATCTGTCAACCTGCGTAGCTACGAACTTGTGGACTTGAATTTTTCAAAAACTCAGGAAAATTTCTAAACTTTTGTGAAGCATAGATTATTGTAGAAGTGAAAAACTTTGAAACTTGGACAAATTTTCTTCCTTTCTAAGATTCAAAAGAGGCCCTCCTGCTAGTGCCACTTCTATTGGGTTGTCATTATGCACGAGGTCAATGCTAGGAATCCATTGTGCAATTCCTCTCTTGAAAAGCTAATCTTTTGGGGATCAACTCCAAGGTTCAATATTTGTCTTGCAACGTACCAAAATCTACTTAGTTGAAGATAAATGCGATTGTTCACGAGGAGGCCTTTGCTGGTTCTGATTATAATCTCAGAATGAAGTAAATTTGTTTGCTATCTCAAAATCACACAGAAAAGAACAATATTTTTGTATTTTCTGGTTTTTAAATGAATGCAATTCTATCAGTGCAACTAAAATGAGTTCTTATTCTAACAAGGGGTTAGCAAAGAAAATAACGAAATTGAAAGAAAATAACAAGAAATTGAAAGAACTTGAAACTAAAATCCTAAATAGACATAAGCTACATAAAACAACACACTACAAGTTAAAATTTTGAAGAAATCAGTAGGAAACCAATGAAAATAGGAGCAGTGCTTCCTAGAATCCACTGATGCAATTATTCGTGAGAAACTTTAACAATCGTATGATATTTTACCTTTCATCAAATCATAAGGCCATAGAAAGTGTGCTCATGTGAGACAAAAAGCTATGTAGACACAATTTGATGATCTCTTCTCAAGCTCATTACGTCAGTAAAATTCATAAATTTGTACTAAAAGATCGTACAACTAGAAACAACGCAATAAACCTTTGGCTCAATCACAATCTCATGAACAAAATTCACAAAATAATGAAACATTCAGGCAAGAATTACTACACTCCAAATGCAAGCACCAAAAGCATAACTTTATTGCATAGTAATGACAGCCCTTGTTACATATTACAGTGGGGTATTTATAAGAAATCATCTCCTCAATTTGCGTTAAGAGTGAGAGATATTCTTTATGCAATAAAATGCTTTTAAAACATTAAAAAAAACTAAATATATACAAAGTAACCATTAATATGGTGCTTAGAGGGACTCCATCCATATTTTATTCATTAATTAGATGCATGAGCCCTTTACATGTCAAAACAAATAAAGCATGAGAGAGAAAGTAGGAGGAAGCCTTTAGTCAAAGTAGGAGCATCTAGAGGTGCCAAAAATAGAAGCTGGTCCTTTACTAGGCATGTGTCGAAGTTAAATTGCCGTCAGAATGCATTCCTTATGCATGGAAGGTGCTATTTTTAGAATTGGTAGTTAACTTTCGGTGCACCTGTGAATTTGACTTGCGCACCTGCAGACCTTGACAGGGTCAAAATCTCAAAATTTTACTAAGTGTCAAAATTGAAATTCTGGCATTTGGGTTTTGTTCTTTTTCATCCCAAAGCTATGTTTGGATGTTTGCCCTTGAATTTCTCTATCATCTCAGTTATCTTAGCAACATCTAGAAGATCTAAAGCCTCATATTTATCCTTAACCTTGTGTTTGTAGTTTTCCACCTCAATTTGAGTCTTTGCAAAATCTTTGAGTTTGGCATCTAACTCTAACATGGCTTCTTATATCCTGAAGGCTTGTCAGATGTCCTCATCATCAAAAACCTCCACAAAAATCTTCCTAAAATTCTCCACTACTGTCTCTATAGGTAACAATCTTTCCTGTTCCTCATCTTCAAAAATATCCAAGCATGCATCGCTGTAGTGTCTTTCTAATTCCAAAATTTTCTCTCCAGCTTGGTCCTTGAGCCTATGGATCTCCTCATGTAATGTTTCCAATACTTTATTGCTATCTGCTATTTTCTCTATCCAATCATTGATCATTTCTAATTCTTCCCTGGTATATACATCAATCAAAACCCGATATCTTTAGCCCTTTATGGCTTGTAGAGTCTGCAAATCCTTACTCTAGGCCTGTACCTCATCCATGATACTGAAGTCCTGCATCAAAATTGCTACTATCTTATTCATGTTCTCCTACATAGCATGTAGTAACTTCAAATTCCCTATGATAATAGTAACATCTTTCTCCTCAAAAATTTCTTGCCATTCCTAACAAGCCTTCAAAAATGGGTCTAATTGTACACCTCCCCCTTCTCCAAGTACAGTGTTCAAAGTATGCTCTGGGTGCTCTGGATTAAGAGGACCAACAACTTTGGCTAGATATCCTTTTAGGATCTCAACTTGCCTTCGAAGTGCTTGGAGTTCAATCTCCTCTTGTTCCATGTACTTGAGGACCTCTTTGACTCCCATAGTCATCATTTATTGGGCTGAATCTCATGTAGGCCTTCTCAACATAACATCCTTCAATTCATAATCTTTGAGGTTAAGGCTTTCTACATCTGTGCCATCAGGAGGGAGAGCCACTTCTACAAATAAATCTTGGTTTTGTATGGAGGTGACAAATGCCAATGACGCTACCTCATGTGATGGAGACTCAGGTTTATTCAAGATCTCTGTAATGTCACGAATGTCTTTCTCTAAAGCACAAAATTAAGGCTTAGTACTCCTCATTATCTCCTTTTAGATCCATCTAGGGATGCATCCTACTGAGGACCTGGCTCTTGATGATGGAGTATGTTCTGCAACTTCCTTCCCTTTGTCACTCATGCTGGGAGTTGTATCCTATTGGGAGGGCTCTTCTTTTGTAGCCTCAGTCTCAGTAGACCTTGTAGCCTGAACCTTGATGTCTTTGGAAATTGGTTGAGAATATTCTACCTTTTGTCCTTCTAAAACTTCACCAGTTGCCATTTGTTCCAGTCTCTCCTCTAATAAGGACTCCTTATGAACATGTTCTTCCTCTATAATATGAAGTAGAGGGGTCACCAAGCCCTATTCTACCATTGTAACTCATGGTGGAGATGGAGGATTAAGATCAAGACCCTGTGTATCTAGTGGCATTTGCATCCAATCTTCTTGTTGCGGTTCACCTGTAGGGGTGTCCTTGATCTTATCCCCAATCAAATCTATATCTACGGGCATAAAATCAAAATTTCACATTGAGAAAACATCATCACTCCTTTCCCTCTACTCATCCACCCACTACTATACTTCATCTTCTGAAGAAGAAAGCTCTAAAGGTTCTTCTTGAGTGGATGGTGGGATACCTATGGAACTCTTTCTCCTTTGCAATTCCATGGCTCCTACTAGCCGAGTTCTTCCTTGTAGGGGCACTTATTCTTCTTCTTCCCCCTCTGATTCTATTTCTTCTTCATCTCCCTCTAGAATGGTTTTAGGGATAGATGGATTAGGCACTAATCTTCTACTGATCCTTTGCCTTTTCTTCATCCGAATCTTAATTCTTTTCTTCTATTTCTTGGAGGTAGAAGGAGAAGCTAGTTTTTCTTGCACATGAGGAATGGAGACTTGTGGAATCTCTCCCTCTTTTGGTTGGCTAGACACAATGGGAGGCAATTGTGATTCATCCTAGACTTGGGTAGCTCCAATATCTTGGGACCCTTGTGCACTTTGTTCCTACTACTGGGGAGGCATCTGTTATGTCTGAATCCTCTGAGGAGAGGTCCTTTTTCTTTTATTCTTTCCCTTCCTTTCAAGAGGATGATAATATCCAACTAGGCGATCAAGCTAGTGCACTATTTTTGGCCTAATAAGAGACTGAGCTGTAAAGGTAGGAAATGTGACTTTTTTTCCTCTACCTCTTTTTGGGCGAGCATGGGCATGAAAGACTACAGTATCAAGAATTGGATCAAGAAAAAAAGGTTTCTTGATCTAATACTTCGTCATTATGATAACATGCCTCACTCAATGATTAATATCATCCCCCTCTTCCTTGTCAACCTCTACATTCAGAATAGGCCTTTCACCAATTTTATCTGTGTTGAAATAGGGGTCCAATAGCTCCTTAGAATCTTGTTACCTTATCTCATCAAGGATGTTCAACTAGAGAGCCTTCTCTACTAGATACAAAGTCATCCTACAATAGTCCCTAATGCAGACATCGTAGTCATTTGTGGCATTCATCCAGTTATCTTCAACAACATCTTCATGATGGAAGTCTTTTCCTGCCAGGCTCTCCACTTTTCCAACATTGTCAAAGTATGGTTGAGGAGAGTTGTATTCTGTTGAAGTTGAGGAAAGCCAACTCTGAAGACGCCAAGATCACCTGCATGCGAACCTGTCAAAGAGAAGCCAAGAAGGGGAAAAGCAAGGAGCATGGGCAAAACCCTAAACGGACATGAGAGCCAAAAATGCAAACACAATAAGAAATGTATTTACAATAAGAAATGGCTTCACAATATGAAAATACAATGAGAAAGAGCCCGAATATAAAGAGCTCATGGAAACTTGTAGAACAAGCTGGAAGATAAGATTGACAACTCAGCACACATCCACAAAAAGTGGAATATGCTAAAAAAGGAGAAAACTCCCGAGTTGTCAACAACTAACCACTACATGCATTAAATATAAAATATTAAATAAATGCATGACCTAAATAAGCTTAAGCAATAGAATAAATAATTAAATATTAATTATTTACTCTAACACCCCCCCTTAAGTGCAACTTAGGGAAATGCCTTAAGCTCACAAAGCTAAGATGAATGCATAATGGGTCCCGGCAACGAGGCCATTTTAGGTACCCAAGTACAATGCAAGAAGATGAAACCTCTGTAAGCAGGGAAAGAGAGAAAACCACATGGGAAAAACCCTCCCCTAAAAAGAGGTAAGAACCCAGTGAAGAGCTGAAGAAGTCTCCAACTAGGGAAAATGTCCCCTAAAACAGGAACAAGGAATGATCATGAAGAAGCAGCATCACTGAAGCATGAAGAGCCGCAAATCTGTCAAACTGCTGATCTGAAGAAACCTCCATGGAAGAAGAAGGCACGAGCCGAGCATGTCTATATGGTAGATGATCCATCTCACCGAAATGCATAGGTAGCCAGCCACTGTAATCGCCTTGTATGTAGGATCAACCACTGAATACATAGTTCACACTATCGAACCATCGAACCATGGATGCATTAGAACACAGCATAATCCCCCCTTAATGCAGACAGGGTGTGATGACAGGCAACTGAGAAGGTGAGCCAAAATCTTCTGCAAACGAACCAAGAACGAGGAGAGAGGGAAAGAGGTACAGACACCGATAAAGACACGGTCTAACTGACTCTGCATGGGCTAATGTTGTGGAAGGGACACTCACTTGACAAAGGGAGAATGCCTAAAATAGCAAACAAATAATCCCCCCCATGGTGCTTTATGAAATAGTGCAAGTACACCTGACTCAAAACAACGTTCATGACTCCCAGAATGCAAAAGTGACAATTTATCTCAGTGCGAAAATGAAAAATGCTTCAAAAGGATAGCTACAATGATCAAAAATGAAAAGGAGCTGTACCAAAAGAAATTATAGCCGAAAATAAAGCAAACCATGCCAGGAAAACGATCCTCGGGCCTAAAACACTCAAAATATCCACCATAGAGAAAAAACGCCAAAACTATGATAGAAAGAGAAGAGGCCAAAAGTGAGGAAAAAAGATGACAGTTCTGAAAAGTACACAGAACCAGCTTTCCAAAAATATAAATTTTTCAAAAAACAGGCATGGGACACAAAAGATATGCATGCCGAAGTCAAAAACAAGACTTCGGACTTTAACTAAAAAAACAGGCAATAAAAAAGCATCAAAACCAAAAAATACCTGCACCAAAATCTCCATCTCGGAACCAGCTTTCCGGCGCTTCTTTCGGATCGGAAAAATACCTCCGTATGCAAGAGTTATGGCCAAAAAACCACAAGTAGGTCCAAAAGAGAACTTGAAGGAGAGTGCAAGCAAGGTTGATGACATAGGGATGACATCATGCTGACGTCAGCAGATCTTGCGATTTAAATTGATGGCCCGTCAGCCGTCGCAGCAAAAAAGAGAGCCACGTGGCATAGCCACGTGGCAGGGGTGACGTGGCGGGTCCACGTGGCAAGGTGCCACGTGGTGCCCATGCCACGTGTCACCCCCGCAGTGGCCACAGAATTCTGACGGGCTGCAGAGTTGGCGCTGACTGGAGCTGTACAGCTGGCGGATGGAGACGGGAGGAGCCGCCGGCGGAGGTGGCCGCAGGGCGGCGGAGCTGGGAGGAGCCGCCGGTGGAGGGCGGCGGACGAGCGGCGGCCGGGCAGCGGCGGAGCCGGGAGGAGCCACGGCGGAGCGCGGGCGGCGCTGCCTGCTGCGGCCGCTGCGGGAGGCGCGCGGGTGGCGCGGCGGTGGCCCCGCGGCGGCGCGCCCGGAAATGTATTTTTTTTAAAAAAAAATCCGCGCTGCGTCCGTACGACCGTACGGCAGCGACCCTGGGATCCTCAAAAAATCGCCAAAAATGCCCTGTCTCCAAAAATGAAAAGCTTTATATGAATCCTGACTGCAAACGGCCTTCCGGATCCAATGTTGATGTCCGTTTGGGCCCAAAGTGCTCCAAAAATTGCTGATCCCCTGATTTGAAGAAAAAATGCACAAACAATCTAGGGTTTGTGACTTCAAATCACGGCTTCAAAATTTCTTTAACGAAGCAGCAGCAGGAAGGCTCTGATACCATGTTGAAGTTGAGGAAAGCCAACTCCGAAGATGCCAAGATCACCTGCATGCGAACCTGTCAAAGAGAAGCCAAGAAGGGAAAAAGCAAGGAGCATGGGCAAAACCCTAAACGGACATGAGAGCCAAAAATGCAAACACAATAAGAAATGTATTTACAATAAGAAATGGCTTCACAATATGAAAATACAATGAGAGAGAGCCCGAATATAAAGAGCTCATGGAAGCTTGTAGAACAAGCTGGAAGATAAGATTGACAACTCAGCACACATCCACAAAAAGTGGAATATGCTAAAAAAGGAGAAAACTCCCGAGTTGTCAACAACTAACCACTACATGCATTAAATATAAAATATTAAATAAATGCATGACCTAAGTAAGCTTAAGCAATAGAATAAATAATTAAATATTAATTATTTACTCTAACATATTCTTCAAGAGGATAGTTCTCCCACTCCCACTCGAAGGACAAAATATCCTACTTCCTCTTCACCTGATAAGGTCCAATTACCAATGGCCATGCTCAACAAGGTATTTGTTGCCTCTTTATCTTCTCATGGGATGACTCAATTTGCGAGGAAATCTCCAATAGTACCAACTTGTCACTAGGATATCTCAGGAGGTTCTTAGGATTGATGGATACACTAGTTACCCGCAGATATGTGAACATTTTGAACTGGATAAAGGGGACTTCAAGATTTGTGACTTGTGCTTTGGCTTCATCAGATAACCTCTTTCCATAATCTCCCTTGACGAATCAAATGATCACAAAGGTGAACACATCATTTACAATTCTTTATTCTTTACTTTGCGTTGAGAGCTTCTTCTTCACTAGCTGGGGGTAGAGTATATATGGCCAGGCATTGGGGTCTTGCATACTGCCTGTCTTGTACAAATTAGGATAGTTTGTTGCCCTTGCTACAAGCAGGTACACCATGTAAAAAGTCATGTAAAACTTCTTCTTGTCCTTCACCATCCTCAGTTGCTCACACAAGTTCTCACTTAGTGTGGTAGCCCAATCCAATGGTATATTTTCCTGTCTAATGGTCTCAATGAAGTTGACCATGAAAGTACTGAGGTGACCCACTGTGGGTAAACCCATGACTCTGCTTAGGAGAATGGTGGAATAACCGATATCCTCCTTCATGTATCCTCAGGTCATATCCACTTTTCCAGTTATCCTTCCTTGAGGAGGCTTCTCAATAAGATATGAAGATTGTATTATGTCAGTGGCCTCTTGTTGATGCTCCCTGTACCACCTTTTAGCTATTTCATAGGAAAGTTAGATGAACTAGTCTACTCTTGGTAGGTGGAAAACCCTCTCAATGTTGTCATGTCATAGATCCAATACCACTTCCCTTATGACACTCTTGACCACTCTTTCATCAGGAACAAAATACTGTGATAGGGCCATGATTAGTTCAGTTGATTGCACCAACACAGGATGTGATGTTGCTTTCTCCAATCTGGAATGGATCAATGCAGACATCATAGCTTACCTTTCTATTGGGTTGTTGAAAATTCTCAGGAATTTGCCTAAGTCTGTATGCCCTAGATCAGTATCTTGAATTTTTATGTGGTCATCGTAGAATCTTGACTTCGAAGGTACACCTTGGAACTTGAACAAAACCGGTTTGGGTGCTACTCCAGATGTGGATGCCATTTGGTTACCTGCACATTGTGAGAAAAAAAAATGTTATTAGTCCAGGGATAAAACATTAAAAAAAAAACTATGAATTAAAATAAACATAAAGAAAAGAAAAAAAAAACCCCCCCCATTTGGGCATTTTATTTATTTTTTATTTTATCATTTATTTTTTTTTAAATTATTTTTTTACTGTTTATTTTCTTATTTAAATTTTTTTTTTTTGAAATTTAACATAAGAAAAAAAACAAAAATATACATGGTGCGCGCGATAGGCTTGTGATTGCTCGCGATGCCAATCTTTAGAGGGTGTGCGCGCCACTGTCGGCACGCGATGCTTTTGAAATGCACATGGCACCGATGTTTTATCTGTGCGCAGCGCTCGTCGCATGGGCGGTGCAATGTGTTTAATAGCGCATGTGGCACTCGCCACCCAATGTGTTCTATAGTGCGTGCAACACTTGCCTCATGGGCGGTGCAATGTATCCTATGTGAGTGCAGTGCTCACCACATGGGTGGCACAATTTTTTTAATAGTGTGTGACGCTCGCCACATGGGTGACACAAGGGTTTTAAGTACGTGCAAAACTCGCCGTATGGCGGCGCTAAGTTAAATGCCTTACCTTGTTTCATATCTGCCAAATGCAAAATAAAATCGTGAATGAATTGGAAGATTGGGCAGGGGTTTTATAAACCTCGCTGCACTGTGTCGGGTGCGCAGCGCATTGTGGCACACGTGCCAGTGTGTAACACACACTTTGCTAGTGTGCACGCTAGTGCGCAATGCACACTCTGCTTGCACGCACGCTTATGGGCACATGAAATTATTATTATCTTTTTTTTTTCTAAATTTTTTTTAATGTTTTTGGATTTTTTTGATTTTCTAAATTTTTTTTGTGATTTTTTGACTTTTCTAATTTTTTTTGTAATTTTTGATTTTTGAAATTTTTGTGTTTTTTCAATTTTGATGACTCTAGAACTCTAATTCTAATAAAATTTTCTTCTCCCGACTCTCGAATTGTGAGTTTGGGAGTCGAAAAAAGTAGGGGGTCCCCATTCCTAATGAGGAATGGGGTGTGTGTTGTGGACACCACAACAGTTTCTACCAATGTCATACCTCCAAGAAGTCACTAAGATCATACAATGATTCTGTATTGAATACCTAACCATTCTCCTACAAGATTAAGCTCAAAAGCTTAGAATTTGAAAATTTAGTTTTTAGTACTTAGAAATTTTGTAGTTTAGAATTTTAAAGGTTTTAGAAATTTAACAACTCCAAAAATCTAACAATTCTAAAAAGTGACAATCACTTAAGCAATTTTACAATGCAAATTGTAGAGTTGGGATCAGGGTTTGATGATTTCAATTGGTAATGCTTTTTTTCATTTTTTTCATGTTAGTTCTAATTTTTGGAATCTTTCATGTAGATTTTTGGACAAGTTTGTATACCTTGGGAGTATCTACTAGTTGCATATCATAAGATACTTCCATGGGCATGAATTCAATGATATTTTAGAAGAGGAGATCAAAGCCAAATTGAAGACCAACTTTCGGTGTAGTTTGTTTTCTTCAATTTTTAGAGATTTCTTGAGAGATAATGATTACATGCACAATAAAAATAGTTTAAAATCCATGCATAGTAGTTAGCAACTAGTTTAGGAGTAGTTATGCATAGAAATCATTATATTTGTAGTGTGATTTCAGTTTTGTGTATGGTCAAAACCTAGTTAAAAGTTTCTTAGTTTAGGAGCTAAAGCATTATATAAACAAGTTGTATGATAGTTGAAAATTTTCATAATAATAATCGGTGCTTCACTCATGGTGTTAGATTCTTTCTATCTATGTTAATTTTTGAATTATGCAATGTTGGTTTATAAATTTAAAGAGCCAATTATTTTTTATGATTAATGTTTGTAAACATTATAATTCTTGGAAGTTGTTATTGTTGTGATTTACTTGTAATAAATCATAGTGAAGATTTGTTGTTGGTACATTTAAGATATCTTTGTCTCATCTATGTACATTTTTGGTAACATTGTGATTTAATGAATATTGAAATATCATATGTCTTTGTAATTTTCTTTGGTGATTACATTTGCAAAATTTTAGTTTCATTGCTCCTTTCTATGTGGGTTATCCTTATCTTCTCAATGATTTAATTTGCAAGGTGATTTGTTAATAGCTTATGTCTATACATGTTTATGTTTTTGCAATTTTCTTATGCTCTCGTAACCCTAATCTCTTTGTGATTTATTTTGAAATTAGCGAGCTTAGAAAATCATTCTAGAAGATGGGTTTATTTGCAATGATAAATATGAATTTCATCATAAAGAAAAACTATTAAAAAGTGGTATCATTATTATTTGAACCAACAGTCCTACAATTTTTTTGTGAACCAACAAATGCCTCCTTGTAAACAAATACATTAGTTTTCAATTGAGTTATCTGGGTGGTTGATAAATAGCCTAAAGGAACCTTGTGGCTAATTTTAGTATCCTTTGAAGTAAGGAATTTGTACTAGATTTATGTCATCGTCATTGTGTAATGATGCCCAATAATTAGTCACTAATACATTTGGTACCAAATTGCAATGGCAGTGCCGTTGCAGTTTTTCCGTCACAACCTTGTCATCGTCGCAATTGCGACAGTCTACCATCACAATTGCGACGACGACAAGGTTGTGACAGAAAAATTGCAACGACACTGCCATTGCAATTTGGTACCAAATGTATTAGTAATTTTTCTTGCCTTCTCACCAATTTCTATATTCAATCTAACAAAATAATTAATTTAGTTTAGGTTCTAATTTAACATTGAAGAAATTATGATATCTCCATTCATGTAGATGTTATCTATAAACAATGTTCTCATAATGGACAGGAAGTACCCAATCTATTGTTGTATCCGTGATAATATATTATCCATTATGAAGACTAAATATTCTATATACTCAATTGGATATGCAAATAAATACCATCTAAATAAACTAGATGATTAAATGATTTGATTGCAAGTATCATCAAGAATATCATATCATTCTTTTTGACATAAATGAAAAACATAAAAAAGTCAACTCCAATTTCACTGAAAAAGGTCTCATTCCAAGAAAGAATTGTGTTAAAAGATATCCCACCTTCCTCCCTTTCTAATTTTGTCTCATGTAAACACACAACATCTAGCTTTTATTGATCAGGAAGACACTTTATTAGGGGATGTTTGTCAAAAGAATTTCAACCCATGATGTTCCATGTAAGGAACTTTACAGTTTCCCAAGACAAATGTGTCTCCCAAATCTAAGTTTTTTTTGTCCTTCAAGTTCTAAGTTGTATCCAATAAATTTTGCATTTATTTTCTTTCCTTGGTCTTCTATGTACTAGTATTCATCTTTTTTAACTTATTTTTTTATTGGCTAATACTCCTTTTATCTGCAATGCCAATCTCACTTGTCATCCCTGAAAATTCCAACTCTTCATTTGACAAAACCTAACAATTCTCTTATATTCTCCCCTCTATTTGACCATCCTCTTTGTCTGGTGATGTTTGAATATCTTTGAAAACTTCCTCTTATCCATCTAGTGTCATATAATCACTAATACCAATCATTAAATTCTATGCTTCATTGCTTGGAATAATTCTAACATTATTATCCTCTACCATGACCCTTGTCTTCTCAAATCATGTCTCCTTCTCAATGCTCCTCTCATCATATTTCAAAGTAGCATTATCCATATGAGAATTGTGTCATTGTTCAATGCATTTTTCCTTAGCAGTGACTTAGTCTTTTCCTATTGAACCTAGATCCCCTAACCCTTAAGTTGACACCCTTTCTAATGTAGTTCAAGGCAAGACAATCCCCAAAGGAGATGTAAACAAGAACACATAGATTAAGATCCACAAAAATGTCAATTCTCATAATATAATCATAAGAGTTTCATCCAACATTCTTGACTGTGAGGCCTTTCAGGTTATGGTCAAATACAATGCAATTACAATAGTAATTCTACAAGACCTTGCAAGATCCAATCTCTAGCTAGCGCAGATCCACAATATGATAGAAAACCCCTAAAAATTCTAAACTTGTGCTCGCAAGCCAACAAGAAACCTTCTTATTTCCCAAGCCCACACTTAGCTACCAACTTTGCTCAAACTTTCCTCCTCTCAACTACTCTTCTTGTCCATGATGAATGAATAATGACTGTAGACTCCATAATACCCTTTACTTATACCCAACTAAGCCACAAGTTGTCCTCGACATTAAATACATATATGAGCCACAATTTTTCTTGCAACAGATATTAGATACAAGATGCCTTAGCAACTTACAACACTTATGAAATACACATAGGAAAAATAAACAAGACCTAAACAAGCCCACACAAGCTCTCACAATTGCTCCATGTCACAATCACACTCCTCTTGCATTAAATGCACCAAATCAGACAATTCAATATGCAAAAACTCCATTTAGCAAGCCAAGTTGTCGAGCATCACCAAAAATCTCCTAGCGTGACCAAGTTCACTCAAGCATTCCTAACCTCCTTCAATTCTCGAACAAACAACACATGTCGAGCAATGCAATGAGTGTCGAGAAACATAGTATATGCTAAGCTCCTTGACAAACATGATAACTCAATGATGACCAAGTACACTTCTTCTCCATCGAGCTCCTTCAATTAAGCCTCCAACGAAGAAATACCATAGAGATGGTTGAGCACCTCTAGTCTTCCACCAAAAATGAAAAAATATTTAGGAACCTTTGATGCCCCTGCAACAGACTCCCAAGGTACAAGGAAACATGTGTCCCACACTTTCTTCCTTCATGAAAACTATATTTCTACTTCATCTTCGCCCAAGGATTTCTAATCCATAAAGCCAAGAAAATGAACAAGTCCATCAACTAATTCCTCCTTCACAAATATACAAACAATCAATCAATGTATTTGCTCATAGGAATAAACTTAACAACAAAATAATCCACAAATAGGGTCTGCAACTTATCACCACGATCCACAAGTGCATCAAACTCCACATATGAAGCTACATCCACAACAACATGTAGATCTAAAACCACATCAACAACTAGTGCATCCACACCAACAACATCCATATCCTTAATCATATCAACAAAAACATAAGAATTCAGATCCATTAGAGTAACCATATGCAAATCCTCGTCCATATGTAAATTCACATAATAAAAAATCTCATCATCCACAATAAGATGCTCTACAACATGCAACTCATCACCCATAGTAGCCTAATTATCCATGACTTGGTGCTTTAAAATTTTCATGTTAGACTCGACTAATCATTAAAACAAATCTCCTTTCCAGGCTCAACAAGATTAGGAACATCTTCAACAACAACCATAAGTTGCTCTATAGGTTTCACATTAGACTTCACAACTTAATCAACAAAACCAACTTCCATCTAGACCTTGCCATGACCTATTCTCTCTCTCTCGAGTAAGTCTTCTAACTGGTGAGACAACTCATTTTTAGATCGGTAGACTCTAGCTCCATAAATCTTTGTGAAACTCAACTATCCTTTTCTTTACTCGATTAGAAAAAGGAGCATTCATCTGAGAAAACACCTCTGAAATCTTTGTCTCTGCTACATCAAGGAGATCTAAAATCATCCCAGGGTCCAATCTTCTTGGAGACATCTTCCAAGATCTTTGAAAATCCAAAGCAATAAATCCACAAGATCAACCTTTTCTTTGATAATCTCCAACTAGATCAAACCTTCGTTTAATTGAGCTCCTAGGGAAAACTGCCTCACCTTCGGTGATATTTCTACATGCTCAGGAGAGTTAAGCTATGGTACCACCTGATGTAGTGTAAGGCATGAGAATCCCCAAAGGATATGTCCTAGCCCCCAAAATATAACCACACAATAGAATATAAAAAAGAACATAGAGATTAAGATCTACAATAATGCCAATTCTCATAATAGAATCATAAGATTCTTATCCAACATGCTCAACTATAAGGCCTTCTAGGTCATGGTCATATATAATATAATTAAAAAATTAATTTTGCAAGACCTTGCAAGATCCAACCTCTAGCTAGCCCAGATGCACAATTTGATAGAAAACCCCAAGAAGAATCTAAACTTGTGCATGTAAACCACCAAGAAACTTTCTTATTTCCCAAGCCCACATGTATTTTATCTACCAACTCTGCTCAAAATTTTCTCCTCTCAACTACTCTTCTTCTCTATGCTGAATGAATAATGACTCTAGAATCAACAGGACCCTCTACTTATACCCAACTAAGCCACAAGTCAGCCTAGTGAGTTACAAATTAAATAAACCCTTACATTAAATACATATTTGAGCCATAAGTTGGTCTGCAATAGATATTAAATACAAATGTCTTAGTTAGCTTACAACACCCATAACATGCACATAGGACAAATAAAAAAGACTCAAATAGGCCCACACAAACTCCCATTATCACTCCATGTCATGATCACATGCCTCCCATATTAAATGCACCAAGTTGGCTGATCTAATTAGCAAGAACTCCATTTGGCAAGCTAAGTTGTTGAGCATCAGTAAAAAAACTCTAAACATGAATGAGTTCCCTCGAGCATCGCCAAACTCCTTTAATTGTTGAACAACCAACACAAGTTGAGAAATGTAGCGAGTGTCGAGAAACATAGTGTATGTTGAGCTCCTTTTGTGACTGAGCTCCTCAAAAAATATGACAACTAAATGATGATCAAGTACACCTCTTTTCCATCGAGCCCCTTTGATTAAGCCTCCAACTGAAAATTATCACAAATATGGTTGAGCACCTCCAGTCTTCCACCAAAAATACCAAAATCTTTAGGAACCTCATATGCCCCTACATCACTTTCTTGAGAGGTACTAGCATATATTCCCTTTTAAATTTATTTCTTAGGGAGCTCCACATTTCCTTCCAAACATCCTCCATGTTGACAATCTTTGACATTTCCATTATCTAAATTACTCTAATGCATTTTTCTCTAACCCCTTATCTTTTTTAATTAATCATGCAATCTTCTATTTTGTGATGCCAAGATTGTATTTCGTGCACTTCTCTATAGTCTCATTAATCTCTATCTCCTACCAAATACAACTTCACTTGACCATATTTTAATGATACGAGGTAGTGGTAGATGAGGCTACTAAAAGAT
The DNA here is from genome assembly GCA_028749045.1 of Cupressus sempervirens. NCBI lineage: Eukaryota > Viridiplantae > Streptophyta > Pinopsida > Cupressales > Cupressaceae > Cupressus > Cupressus sempervirens. Next base: position 117,362,931 of record CM053788.1, read on the forward strand.
GCAAATCCTAGGATACATGATGTGATCAATATTTTATATATCCTTATCTAAATTTAAATACCTTCCTAAATTATCCCCAATAAGCTCAAGTGTCTCTTCATTCCAATACTCATGTAGAAGATTGTAGAAGAAAATCCCATATCAACACTTCTTATATCATAGCCTATTTAGGGTAAAATTTTGCATTCAATCCTTGATGAAGAAATTGACCTCCCTACCATGAATGGTCCATTGTTGAGTATCTACTTCTTTACTCTTGCACTACCTAGTACCATTAGATAAAATGCATATGACAAAGATTTTAAGCACATGTGATACCCCTAATATGTATCACACCATTTTCTTACCCTAATGGAGGTCAGTCATCCAATGCTCCATTTGATTAAAAAAAAATCCATCCTCAATAAATATTGATTTGAGATTTGCATCAATCAAACTCAACCCTAACTATGACTACTCTATTGTCCACCATTGTTAGCTTCTCCTTAAACACTTGGTTTAAGACAAAAGGGTCCTTTTGCTTCCATATTTTTTTCTCTTATCTTCTTGAACCTTTCATTGTTGTTTTTTTAATGTTTGACATATCCCCTCATTCAACCCAAGAAACTTTATCCTTCCCTTTCGGTTGATTTTTTTTCTATCTTAGCCCCAATATCTCCTCCTTCTCCTTTATTGCCCATGCCTTGCCTAGTAGTTCCAAGCCACACGTAGTGACTTGTTGCTTTTGAAGTCATTGTTGTTGTAACCCCTATAACAATTTTTCCTTCCTTGAAACCCTAGTCACCCTCACCATTTAGAGATCAATCAATCCTCTTAAGTCTGTAATTGTTACATAAAATAAATAAGCTAGCACTAGTACATATGGGGGTCATTTTCAACCTAAATTTTTGACAGTAGGCCAATTTGGTTTGTCAAAATATTTATAAAAAAATAAATATAATCCTGATAATGTCAAAATTTTGATGATAATTAAGTTTATCGTCAAAATTTTGATGACAGTTAAGTTTATATAAACAAAAAAAGGAAAGTGAAACTTCATTTATTCATGTGGCAAAGTGCAGGTGGGGGGCTTCAGAGACGTGATGAAGATCTTTTCAGTATCGTTTAAGGTAAGGGTTCATTGATTAACTTTCATTCTCATCCTTTTCTGTTTGGAACTTGCTTTCAAGGTAAGGGTTCATGGATTAACTTTTATTCTCATCCTCTTCTATTTGGAACTTTGTTTCAAGGTAAAGGTTCATGGATTAACTTTCATTTCCACTAGATACATTATCATAATCATTATTTTGGCACTTGCTTTCAATCCGATAGGAGGAAAGGGTAGTTTCTCGGCTAAAAATAGCTTGGTGGAAAATTCCTCTACTCTATAGTCTTTTTATAACAATTTCACCAATTTGCATTGCAAACATTAGGCTCCTCTAGTTTTTACCCAAAGCTTTATGTCGATTTGCCTCTCCACTATAGTTTGTTCATCGCTACACAAGATTTCCTAGCCTTGCCTTAGCCCATACCCAAAAAACCCTCTGATTTTCTCGGTAAGTATTTTGGAAAGGTAGGAGATGACGTAGGTGTTCATTCTTCATTAGATTTTGTCACAGAGCTGGATAGATTTTTAATAGGTGCTAAAAACCTTTGGAATGTACTGAGCAGGAAAGTTAATAAAAGTGTGGGCGAAGAGCCTAATGTCCATACCCTTCTGTCATTACCAAAAGCTCTCATTATCCTTGGCTCATGCTTTAGTGAAGTTTATTATTGGGATAGTTACTAGATAATAAGGTATTTCTGAGATTTCTATGCTTCTATCTTCTATAATGTATAAGAGTTAATATTATATCCATAAATTGATAATCATTCATAAACATAATTTTTTAAAAATAGTTTCTTGACGGCCCCTATGATTCACAATTTTCTTCATTCAATTAGTTGGTAGACTGTCACACCCATGAATATCTTTTATTTAGTAACTTGATAAAATTGCACACCCTCAATGAATCAGTAAGTCAATTAATCCTGACTTTCACAACTAAATATTAAGCTAATAAATGCTTTCAATCACAATTGTTTAATGGTTAGTCACAAAAAGAACACATTATTAAATTAATTTTAAGTAAACCTTTCCATCCTCAAAATTTTAAACAATAAAATTGAATATATTGCTAAAGCCCAAACCATTGGAAGTGCAGTAGCAAGATTAGAACATTGTTAAAGCCATGAAGCTCTTTAGCTATTTGTCTAGGGCTTGCTAACATGCCATAACTCCATCTTACTAGTTGAATATGGTTTAATAGACTAGTAGGTGGCTAGTAAATTGACAATTACTGAATATGGTCTACTAGAATAGTGGGTGGCTAGCAAATGGACAATTAGGAATGGCACATGATTTTGTGGAATTATGCAAAGTTGGAGTTATTTTAGAAGACAAAGGTTTCTCTCAACAAGTTCAATGTATGTTGTGTAACAATACCCACCAACTAAAATATGAATGGAAGATCCTCTAGCTAAGTCATCAGTCCTTATATGGGTTTGGTTACATGTGTAGGGATATGGTATGGTGATTCGCTAATGGTTTTGTCCCATGTTCCATAGGAATTGGTCATGGTTGTACAAATATTTATAAAGATTCTAGCCTTGCAAACAAAATTAATCATAGTATGCACCAAATAAACAAATTCAACCACAAAATAGTACCAAAGGATGATTGTCTGATGCTATGAGCAAAAAAATTAAAATGATCTCTAAAGTTATATCTTCTAGTAAATATAGGACAATAGACGATAGGATAATAAAGGAAAATTAGTCACACTAATGCTTCATCTCCATCTACAAAAATAGCTAATCCTCATAGCCTTACTAACAAATAAAGAAATTGTGGCTAGTTATGATAAGTATCACTCCTTTCCTCACAAGATACAAGGCATGCTTTCATTCACACAATTTTTTGGTATCAAATGAAATGTAAAAAGTAAAAAAAAATCTAAATATAGTAATGAATCATTGGAAGAAGTGAAGAATTAATTGTGCAAGAACAAGGAAAGGAAAAGGGTCACTTGTTTGCAAATTGTGAACTACAACTCATCAAAATTAATGTAAAAATTAATCATCATGTGGTAGCCCCAAAGAAGAAAAAAAACCTTGGATCAAGAGAAGGCACATAAGACACCATTGAGACTTCACGCTGATCACAAAATGGATCAAATTACAATCATGGCCTACCCCATTATAGATGTTTAAAACATGTAACTAAGGTATGAAATTTATTATGATTTTTGTAAAAATAGCTTTGATCATGAAGTAGCATCCATTTCACATGAACACAATAACATGGTTGAGTGTTCCTATGTTCGTGCTCAAGTTGATAGTGGTGCACATGAGATAAATATTGTGGGCTTGAGACATAAAGGTCATGATTTTTTCCATCACACTATTGAGATGCTAAAAGGACACAAGATATGCATATGGGTGGTCACAAAAGGTTGAGAAGACCAAACTATTTATTGCCCAAGAAAGACAAAACTTATAAGAGATCTAAGAAGGCCAATTTTACATGTTTTCATTTCTGATTGTTATATAAGGAATCTATCATTGTAACTAATTGGTTTTGCAATTCATCCTTTCATAAGAATTTTGACTATAGGGAACTATATGTCTTCGCAAGCTAGCATCTTAAAACATCTTAGGTGGCTTCATCTGTTGCGCTATCTCTACTTCCTTTCCCTCGAGCCAGGTACTCCAAGTAGGTGGGTGTTCTGAAAATAAAAAGTAAAACATTCATCTCCATCTTATACCACTTATTCACACAAAAAAATTAGGGTTTTCCATTGTAGGGATTAGGAAGGAGAATCCATTTCAATTAAAACCCTACGCACAGATTAGGGTAACCAACAGACACAAAATAAATCAAAAGTACTTCAAGCTTAGCCTACATGCCTCAAACTAATTAATAGCTTTTCTAGGAAGAAAAAACATAACTTTTCATAATATAAGCATGTGCCTACTATAAAACTACAAGGAGATCTTAAAATTGTACTTGTTGATTGCACATATTTTCCCACCAAAATTGCTTTCTTATTGATTCATATCCATACATATCAACTCTAACACTTTCCTAGGTTTAAGAACATTCGTTTATAGGCTATATCTCTTAATCTTACATATTCATTCCTTCTTGTTCAATCAAAACAAAACTCTAACTATTGACCTTCCAAATTTGCAAAAAAAGTTGCATAATAAAAATATTTGTTGCATGACAACTTTTTGTCAATTTTTGCAACTTTTCCATATTTCTAATCAAATACCTTCCAATGCCTTCCAAGGTGATAAAATTGCATATGCAGATGTATGTATGTATGTATGTGTATATAATTGTATGTATATACATATATATGTATGTATATGTATGTATATATATATAGACAGATCTTGTGGACTGTGGAGATCAGTGGAGATCTAGGATTTTGTTGATGTGCCCTTGTGATGACTATATATGTATGTATATATATGTGTATATGTATTTATGTATGCATGTATATAAACAGAGAGATCGGGCCATGGGAGAGCATTTGAGTTGTGAACACAAAATTGGGAATGATTTATGGTGTGTTTTTTTTTTTTTTTTTAATATCTAAAATCAACTTCACATTGTGTTGTAACTCTAGCATAGATATTTGAAGTGGTTCCAAATAATAAAATAATGACACCTCTAATCCAAATAATAAAATAATAAAACTCACTCAACTCATTCTAAGTGATAAGCCATAACCTAGTTCAATTGGTCTAGTTGCTGATTAGCTAGGTTGATTACAATTTTTTGTAGAACTGACATTAGATTAGGTACAATAAAATGAACAATCATTTGTTCCCAGCTAGCATTAACTTGACTGGTCTATTTAGACCCATTGATTATTGTCACAATCTTTTAAACATAACTATATAAGGAGTGGTTTAGGACGTATATAGGTTAACCTTACATTAACTTTAAACTACAACACAAAGGTTGCACTAGGGTATTATAGGATTAGCCACCTGATTCGCCCATGTGGGTGTATGATGGAGAACAGTTGTATTAGGTGATTAAAGATCATCAATGGTTATAGGAATACAACTACATCAAAACAATTAGAAACTAGAACTACATATTAGTTGGAGTGAGTAGTTTAAGAGTCTTGATCCCATGTATATAGGTATGTAGGCAGCATGGTAGGTAGAGTATGCCTCCAGTGTGCAGATGCCTTGGACATAGTTAGGTAGCACTTAACCATGTATGTATGTATGTACTTATGTACTTATGTAACTATTCTCTACTTAAAAATTTCATCCACATTAGGGGGGGTAGTTGAGCTTGCACCTTTTGCAATACTTCATTTCCATTATTTGTGCTCTTTGAATCAAAGGTATATAACTGTATCACTGGTAACTATAATTTTCAAGTAGTACAAACCATAATAATTTCTTATAATTCTATGGTTCTCTTTGTAAGTTTATAAAATTGAAGTTTAATAATTAATTGCATTTATGTACATCTTTTTCAAGTTTGTTATTTCTCTTTTTCTTGACTCATAGTCCAAGAATAATTTTTCAAAATGCATACTGACCAATTGGAAATTAAGCCAAAAAATTATAAGAATGATTGTGCCAAAAGAGCTTTAAAATATAATTGTGCACAATAATCATCTTTCTACACTCGTTTTGTCATAGTTGTTCTTACATTTTATGATTTTTGGCGAGAACAAAATTCCAAACTAATTAGGTAGGTGATCCAAAATTAAATCATAATTGGTTGAGCCATGTTTAAATACCCTATTTCACATGTTATTGAATGTTTCTTGAATGTTTAGGGTAGTAACTCCTTACACTCAACTCTTCACTAAAGTTATTCTCACTGCCACAATGACATTACCTCTAAACCATGCAAATGATGTTGAAGTGGTTCCCAACCTAGAAAATTTCTTATAATTTAAGAAAAGGAAAAAAAAATGTAGATGCAATACATGAAAAATTTCACAACTTTTAGTCTTTATATATACAAAGAGATCTTTTTAAAGGTGCTTATTACATATTAGCACAACAAAAAAATTGTTCCAGCTGCATACATATTCCAGAATCCAAATAATAAAACAATAAAACTCACTCAACCCATGCTAAGTGACAAGGCATAACCTAGCTCAATTGGTCTAGTTGTTGATTAGTTGGGTTGATTACAAATTCTTGTATAACTATCATCAAATTACGTACAATAAAATGAACAATCAGTTGTTCCCATCTAGCATTAACTTGACTATTCTATTTAGACCCATTTATTATTGTCACAAGATTTTAAACATAACTATATAAGGAGTGAGTTAGGAAATATATATAGGTTAACCTTATATAAACTGTAAACTACAACACAAACATTGCACTAGGATATTATAGGATTATAATTTTAGAAAACTACCTGATTTGCCCTAGTGGGTGTATGATGGTGAAGAGTTGTATTAGGTAAGGAAAGCTCATTAGTGATTATAGGAATATAGCTACATCAAAACAATTAGAAACCAAAACTACATATTTGTTAGAGTGAGTAGTTCAAGGGTCTTGATCCCATGTATATAGGTATGTAGGCAACCTGCTAGGCAGAGTATGCCTTCAGTGTGTAGATGCCTTGGACATAGTTAGTTAGCATGTAACCATGTATATATGTATGTAACTATTCTCTACTTAACTATGACATCCACATGGGGGAGGGGGCAATTGAGCTTGCACCTTCTACAATACTTCATTTTCATTATTTGGACTCTTTGAATCAAAGTTATATAACTTTCTCACTTGTAACTATAATTTTCAAATTTAGTACAAACCACAATAGTTTCTTATAATTCTATGGTTCTCTTTGTAAGTTTATAAAATTGAAGTTTAAAAATTAATTGCATTTATGTACATCCTTTTCAAGTTTGATATTTCTCTTTTCCCTCACTTGTACTCCAAGAATAATTTTTCAAAACACATACTAACTAGTTGTGCACGATAATCATCTTTTTATGCTCTTTTTGGCATAGTTGCTCTTACATTTTATGATTTTTGGTGAGAACAAAATTCCAAACTAATTAGGTAGGTGATCCAAAATTATATCATAATTGGTTGAGGCATGTTTAAATACCTTATTTCACATGTTATTGAATATTTCTTGAATGTTTAAGGTAGTAACTCCTTACACTCTTCGTTGAAGTTATTCTCACTGCCACAATGACATTACCTCTAAACCATGCAAAGGATGTTGAAGTGGTTCCCAACCTTGAAACACTCTTATAACATAAGAAATGGCAAAGCAAATATAGATGCAATACATGAAAAATTGCACAACTTGTAGTCTTTATATATACATAGAGATCTTTTTTAAGGTGCTTATTACATATTAGCACAATAGAAAAATTGTTCCAACTACATAAATATTCCAAAATCAAAATAATAAAATAATAAAACTCACTCAACTTGTGCTAAGTGACAAGCCATAACCTAGTTCAATTTGTCTAGTTGCTGACTAGCTATGCTAATTACAAATTCCTGTAAAATTGTCATCATATTAGGTATAATAAAATGAACAATCAGTTGTTCCCAACTAGCATTAACTTGACTGGTCTATTTAAAACCATTGATTATTGTCACAGTATTTTAAACATAGCTATATATGGAGTGATTTAGGACGTATATAGGTTAACCTTACATTAACTATAAACTACAACACAATGGTTGCACCAAGGTATTACAAGATTGTAATTATAGAAAAGCACCTGATTTGCCCAAGTGGGTGTATGATGGAAAAGTGTTGCATTAGGTGAGTAAAGCTCACTAATGGTTATAGTAATACAACTACATAAAAATAATTAGAAACTAGAACTACATATTTATTAGAGTGAGTAGTTCAAGGGTCTTGATCCTATGTATATGCGTATGTAGGTAGCCTAGTAGGCAGAGTATGCCTCCAGTGTGCATACGCGTTGGACATAGTTAGGTAGAACTTAACCATGTATATATGTATGTATGTAACTACTCTCTACTTAAATATGCCATCCACATGGGGAGGGGGGTCTAATTTTGGATGCAGATAAGTTGATAGAGGTTGTATCTACACACCAAGTCTCAATGCAAACTAAGTCAAAGAAGCTAATAGATGAATTGACATTGCTCAAAGAACTGATAAGCATAAAGATCAATGATGCCATTAGTATTGGCATCCTTAGGATTGGAAAAGAGCCATTTCTTCACTACAAGAAATTAGTAGCATTTAAAAATGAAATCTTGGTTAAGGTTGAGCATGAGTTGAAGAGTGTATAGTTGAGCTTGCACCTTCTACAATACTTCATTTCCATTATTTATGCTCTTTGAATCAAAGGTATATAACTTTATCACTTGTAACTATAATTTTCAAATAGTACAAACTACAATAGTTTCTCATAATTCTATGGTTCTCTTTGTAAGCTTATAAAATTAAAGTTTAAAAATTAATTGCATTTATGTACATCTTTTTCAAGTTTGATATTTCTCTTTTTCCTCACTCATAGTCCAAGAATAATTTTTCAAAACACACACTGAAAAGTTGGAGATTGAGCCAAAAAATTGTAAAAATGATTGTGCCAAAAGAGCTAGAAAGCATGATTGGTCCATGACAATCATCTTTTTATGCTCTTTTTGGCATAGTTGTTCTTACATTTTATGATTTTTGGTGAGAAAAAAATTGAAACTAATCAATTAGGTGATCCAAAATTAAATCATAATTCATTGAGGCATGTTTATATACCTTATTTCACATGTTATTGAATGTTATGTCTTTATGTGCTATTGTTAATGAATGTTAAAGGATGAATGTTCTAGGCTATTGTACTAGATCTTAAGCCCAAAATAGATAAATCATGATTTAAAATGAAAATTTGGGTTCTTAACTTAATGAATTAGCACACCAAGTGAAAGACTTTGTGTGATGAAGGATTATATGATTTTCTACATATTTCACCACATAACAGTGCATTACAGGTTCACATACATTCTTAAGTAGACATTTGTGAGCAATAGGTTTGTGAAGGCTCCATGCAAAAATGTGTAGAAGCAAAAAAGTTCATGATGAACATTTTTGATGACATGTTTGCCAAGAGCATACACAAGTTTCTCAAGGTGACTTCACATTATCATAATTTCATGTTTGCCAACCCCACTACTCTTCCTCCATACCTTGCACAAATAAAAAATGTTGCCTCCAACATTGCAACCATATGATAAATGGGAATAGCACATGCTCAAGCCATAACCTAGTTAAATTGGTCTAGTTTTTGATTAGCTGGGTTGATTAAAAATTCCTATAGAACTATCATTAGATTAGGTACAATACAACGAACAATCAACTATTCCTAGCTAGTAGGATCAAATAGAGTTTTTCAAGGCGATAAAATTGCATATGTAGATGCATCACTTGATGGAATAATTATATAAAGGATGCATCACTTGAAAGACTAAATCATTATGTTGATGGAAAACCAGCTATGCTTTAATCAAGCATTATAAAGATTCTTTCCAGACACACCTTCATAGCTTCAAAACTAGTTTTCCAATGGACATATCTATTTGGAAAACACACAAACAAACATGTATGTGAAATGTGAGTTTGTTTATTACATGTGTCATGTTTGACTGATATAGAATGTTGTCTTCTAGAGAATAATAATTTTAGGATATGCTTAGAATTGGCAGGGGGAGGAAACCCTTGAACTTTATAGGATGTTTGTGCAAATTTGGCATCGATAGAACATGGGAAGAAGGTCTGTACCAATGCTATTAATATTGGTATTAAAATGTCATGCAAGGTCACAAATGAATTAAACATGAAATTTTTAAGCCTTTTAGACCTATATATGGTGCCAAATAGGCATGAGTTAGCAAAAGAGGCAAATTGTCAAAAAGGTGTCAAAAAATGTTGTTGTCAACATTTTTTGCAAAATGACATTTTTTTGAAGATGGAAGGTCAACCATCTTGTATGAACTCTTTGAGGAGCTAAAAGGTCATTCTACTACATAAAGAAGGAAATCTCATGTAGATGGGGATGGAATGTAGAGATGAGAGAGGAAGAGTATGGTGTGGTAATATAATCAGTTTCTTTGGTCAATATAATCAGTTTCTTTTTTCAAATCTACTGGTGTATTTGGTATTTGAATGCAATCTTGGTACTTTATCCCTTACCTCATGGATGTAATAGTTTAAAAGCCTTTTACCAAGTTGAATGAAGTCTATAATCAATGATAATTCTACTTGTGTACCTAACTTCATTGGTTATTTGTCTAAGTTCTCCTTATGTATAGGTTGGATAGTAAGTTTTGTATGTATTTTCAAGGTGAAGTATCACAGTAGCTGCATGTTCTCATTGTATGTAGTTAGGGAAGATTTAAAGGTTTTCTTTGTTTTTTTAGATTGCCATCTTATAGGTTGACACCATACCCCTACTCCTTATAATGGAGTTGGCTGAGAATCTATAAGACACAAGTTGCTCCTGTTGGTCTCATAATGGTTTTGACATTTGAGTGTCAACACAGTTAACCAATTTTCATATAGAAGCTGAGTACATTATATGTGTCGAGCCAGAATTCCAAAAGGTGTCGAGTGATCTTTAGATGTTGAGTGAAGATCAAGTGCCGAGTGATATATTGGTGCCGAGTCACAATTGATGTCGAGCAAGTCAGAATGCTTCATGTGTCGAGTGAGCCAGAACTATGCATGTGCCAATCAAGATAGAATGTAATAGGTGTCAAGCAAACTAGGATCAAACATGTGCCGAGCATCAATAATCTAGTATGTGTCGACTAACACGGAATCAACATACAAGTTTGTGCCTTCACAAACTCAGATGTAAACCATTTTTTGAGCTGACGTAGAAGGATCTTGAAGAATAATAAGGATAAGAATGAATCTTTTATATTTCCTATGCAACTAGCATTTAGCCAATAAGAAAAATGGAGAAGGCATGCAAAAAATGAGAAAAGTGCAAGGAATGAGAGGGAATTAAAGATTCAATATGGATCGTAGATCCATAACTAACCCTAAGTCTTCGTAATCTTTAAACGGAGGATGAAAACCCCATTATATGTGTGGATGAGAATAGTGTATGGGTAAACTATAGTGAAATTCAGTGGGAAGTATGAAAGGCTTAGAGGAATAGAGTAGTAATTGCATATCCAGTTGATCAGAATAGAACATGGGCTACAAACAGATATTAAATCAAGCAAGGATCACATCAAAATGAGAAAATCAAGTGTCTAAAATCAGCAATTGAAGACTGTAAGCAATCAAGTCAAAGATTTCTAATACTCTCTACCAATTGTATTAGATAGCAGAAAATCTTATGTTGATAGGTTAGCTTGACAACTATTTTGTAGATCCTTTGAAGAGGTACAAAATCCTTTAACAGGGTGACACTTCATGTAAAGTGTTTTAAATCCTTTAACCTGGTCACTATTGACATAGTGTAAAGCCTTTAACAGGGCAGACCATCAGAAGTGGTCAAAAAATTATTGCTGTAGTGATTTTGTGGGTATCATCCCCACCCCAGTTTTACCTTCGTATTCCTAGAGGGTTTTTGGGTTACCAAATTTATGGTGTTATGTGTTGTTGATGCATGTGTTTACTTTATGATTATTTGATATGTTACATGCATGATGTTTATTTTCAATTAAAATTTTTAATGGATAAAATGCATTACTTCTGATTCACACACCCCCCCCCCCCGCCAGAAGTATTCTTCCCATTTGATTATTCCAACAATTGGTATCAAAGCTAGGTTCTCACAAGAAGAAGCCTAACAACTTAGAGAAAAGATCTGAAGATGGAATTCTTCAAACTTGGGAAGATTATAGACAATTAGGTGATTGATGTGCATCTTGCTCTACACAAATTGGAGAAAGCCAGAGAAGAATTTAGAAAATCCTTTAAAAGAAGGAAGGATATAGCCATAGCTGAAAATGACACACACTATAAGGAGATTGACACCACACAAGTGTTTGCCAATGGAGATTCCAAAGAGTTTGATGCAGCAATAGCAGAATTGATGGAGAAGAATAGAGCTCAAGTAGAAGAAATCAAAATACTCAAGCTTGAACAAGAATCACAAGCCATAATGCTTTGTGAAGAAATTGAACAGAAGAAAAAAGCCATTAAAGACAAGGTTATGCTAGAAGATGACAAGAGAAATCTTACCAATAGACTAGAGGAGAAGACAATTGAGTTTGAAAGAATCTCAAACATATAGCTTGACACCTTAAGCCAAATGATGAATTCTCGTCATGAGCTAAATATGGAGGATATTGAGATCTCCACCTTGAAAATACAAAATGAAAAATTGCAGAATGAATTAAGGAGAGAGAAGGAGTTAGCAGAAAGCTTCAACAAATCAAGTGAAGCCATCAAGCACTTTGAGCAATTACTGAAATCACCAAGGGCCAGTAATGATACTTCAGGACTTGGTTACACCAGCAATGAACAAGGAGAATCATCCAAGACTGCAGAAGAAAGGAGTAACAAAGGTAAGAACACTAAACCTATTTGTCATTTCTGTGGTTAAAAGGGACACATTGCTAATGTATGTAGGAGTAGGAAGACCAATCAGAAAGACAAACCCAAGAACAAGGGTTATTATCACAAATGCAATAAGCAAGGACACTTGACACAAGAATGTAGGACCAAGACCATGAGGAGACCAAGATTTGAGGGTCACTGCTAAAACTATAAGAAATATGGATATAAAGCTTTTGAGTGCAAATTAAAGCCTATGTGGACACCTAACCATCCTATAAGGAGAAACAATCATGGACACCACTACAACTAGGATTACAATACCAAGCAGAGTTGTCATTACTGTCAGGAGTATGGGCATGTTCCTTAGAACTACATAAGAACACATTTTAGAGGGAACTACAATAGGTGGTTAAGACAAACCACATGTTTTAGTTGCTTGAAGACTGGCCATATCAGTAGGCATTGCCCAACAAGGTCCAAGGCACCCAAGTCAGAATTCAACAAGGAAAAGAGAAGGTAGATGTTGAAAAAATCAGAGGGCAAATGAACAAGACTTGGAAGAAGAAAGATGAGTGCAACACATCAAATGGAGGGATCACTTCACCCAAGAGGTCAAGTGATCACACCTCATCCAACTAAGCATGAATAGGTGTATGGGAACTAATATACAAAGTCATATCATACATCAATCCCAAGACAAAGAAGTACTACAGAGAAGAAATCAACATGAGCAAAGATGCCAAGTCAAAATTTGAAGTTTTTGCAAATACTGTCGAATTGTCCTCATATGCCGAGTAAAGCTCCAGTGCATGCCAAGTTGCTAATAGTGACCAAGTTGATGGTTGATGCCAAGTTGAGAAATGCCATTGGAAGCCAAGTGAAGTGGAAATCTAGTGGAAGTCGAGTGAACGAAATCCAATGGAAGTCAAGTCATGTTGAAACCTTCAAGTGTCGAGTTTATAGTTGTATGCACTAAGCATTTAATGCTAGGTTTTGAAAGGTATAAGGTCAAATTTTGATCATTTTTATGCCATTCGAACACAAAGCAAAGACGAGAAGGGTGCAAAAGCAATTAGATAGCAACCTTGAAGCCTTTTGCACTGATTTCAATAGCGATTCAACATAAATTTCGTTGATCTAAGGTATTTATCAAGTGTCGAGCTACGTAGTGTTAAAAACCTAGATCGGTATTGAAACCCTAGATCAGTATAATGGCTTCTAGTTATAAGAACCCCATGGGAAAGGAAATTCATGAGGTCCAACTAGTTAGTAATGAAGTAAAACAACTTGAGTTTAGACCCATTCTCGAGGTAGCCTACAAGAACGACCCTATCGACGCATTGTCCATAATTCCACCCAAGGTTTTCATGATGCAGGATGTGAGAAAATGTTACAATTGCAAGATAGGGGCTATAGGTGACCTTAAGATATTCCAAGCCTATGACAAGCTATGTGACAATAGGATTTTGAAGGATGAATTTCAAATAGTTGAGAAAAAGGGTTTAACCCATGCCCTAGTTTACCCTATAGGATTTAAAATAGAATGGATATGGATTGTCTTGAGGAGAATACACAATGGATGTTTATGGTTGGAAGGAGGACCAATTAAAATAACAAAGAGGATAGTGCATAGGGTTACAGGTTTTCCAACCTTAGATCGGCCCAAAACCCTACATATTGACTCAAAAGAGGTCATTGAAAGGAATACAGGGGCTAAGTGGAATAAGAGGGGTATGACAATTGATACTATAATAGATCCTCTTCTAGATTTTGTAGTGAGAGTGATATCTCATAAATTTTACCAATCCAACAGATTAAACAGTATACCATGTATTGTTGTTGATGAAGCCTATAAGCTTGTAAAGAAAGATCATATATATGATCTAGTAGAACTAATGCTTCAGTAGATAAATAAGAACCTAGGAGCAATAAGAAGGTCAAAAGGTGGTCAATGCAAGTTTGGTTCAATTCTTGTCTACATATTTTTCTATGTCATGGAAGAGTTTCCTTCAATTGGAAAGGTGAACTAGAATCCAAACAAAACTACAATCACTCAAATCAATGAGTAAATTGAATATATGGGTGAAAACCTTGAAGCCCAAATGACAAGCTATTTTGAGGATTTTAAGAAATCCCTGAAACAAAGAGTGAGAATACCAGTTTCCCCAATGGAAAAACATATCAATGACATATGCTTCCTAGTAGACATTGATTACACCTACATCCAAGCAGAAATTCCAAGAGTGAGATGGCTAAGGCCATTAGGATATGAGTTAGACATTGATGAAGCCTCAACAACAATCACAACATTGCTTGCAGAAGAGATTGATAAAGAGGCACCTCACTTTAGAACATATGATGTTGTGCATTAGAAGGTAGATATGGAACTAAAAACAACCTCCACCTTAAAGAAGAAGGATAGACTGGTGAAGAAAATAAAGAAGAAATTTAGTGCAGATATTGAAGGGGCAGTAGGTGCTAAAGAGGAGGAAGAAGAAGAAGGTGAAAGTGAAGAAGAAGAACAAGGGCAAGGCCAAATGGAATTAACCCAAGGCTTAGGTCAAGATACGGAGGAAGGTTCAGAGGAAGAAGAAGATGAGGAAGCACCTAAACAAGCCGAGTCAAAGAAGAGAAAGGCTAAAACTCAGCCTCCAGCCCAGCCAAAAGAGAAAATGAAGACTACAAAAACAACTCAAGCCAAGCCAGCACTAGTAACAAGAGCTACCACAAGGGCCTCTACTCAAAAGGCCAAGGAGCAAGCAAAAGAGAAGAAGAAGGCCACTGAATAGATTGGTGAAGTGCAAAAGAAAAGAAGAAAATATGCTACACAACTAGATTCTAATGATGAGGAGAGAGCAGAATCAGAGGATATCAACCAATTTAGAGTGGTAAGTCATCCTCCCAAATCTATCATAGATAAAATTTGTGAAAATATTAAGAATGTAGATTTGACTGATTTGAAAAGCCTTGAATTTAACAAATTAAGTTGAGAAGAACAAAACAAAATAGAGGAATCTATATATGCCATGATGGCTAAATTTAAGAACACACCTCTAGAGCTAGATAATACCATGCCTAGGGGATTATATGAGACCATTGAAAACAAATGGCATTATTGTCTCAAAATGGAGAAGGAGATCAAAGAATCAACACTGGCACAAGTGATGCCTAATTTGACAAGAGGTCAAATTACTAAGGTTACTAAGAAACATGGTGGCTAATTTGCACCAAAATATAGAGCCTTCAGTATTCTGCAAAATAAAATTGAAGATGTAGTGAATAAATCCACAGAATTGTGGAAGTCAATATAGAAATTGACTGATGACAAGGATGAAGAAGAAAATAAGGCTAAAGCCAATGAGAAGGAAAAGGAAGCCAAAGAAGTGGAAGAGGAAAAGAAAACAATAGAGAAGGTAGAAGAGGAGACAACAAAAAAAGGAGAAGAAGAGAAGAAAGAGGAAGGAGATAAGGAAAAAGAAGAGGAGGAAACACAAAAGGGAGATGTAATGGCAATAGCTGAGCAGCAACAACAAGAAGAACAAAGTGTGCAAGACACACAAATGCCACCCCCTAGCCCTCCTCGTGTAACCATCACACCTGCAGACACTATAACCATCAAGGATGTTCTTGACAATTTTTCTCAAAACATCAATCCCCTAACTGCAGAGGATCTCTCCAAGATCCTTCACCAATCAACTTTACAGGCACAATTATGTACAAATCCTATATTGGTTAGTGTGGATGAGTTGAAAAAGGTAGTAGTAGCACCAGTAAGAGACAAGGTGAAACCACAAGAACCACCTTCCATCTCTACAACTACTAGCACTAAGCTCTTAATGCTTCCACCACCATTTCCAACACCTGATACATCAGGAATAGGTGATACCATGCAGAGGAAGCAGAGTGAAGCAAAGAAACACACATAGCCAACATGATAGATTGATACATTTGATCCTACAGTACAACTCCAAGGTACACCCCAAGTAATTGTCATTGATCAAGGGAAGTTTGATGAGGAGAAGGAGGATACATCAAAGGAAGAGAAGCAGGCTGCTATTCAAACATTGGTAGAGTTACCAAAAACAAACACTCCTACAAAAACTCTTCAAAAGCCAAGCACTAAAGCCATACCTTTACAAATATCAACACCAGGCTCAAGCTCAACTAAGGTGACCAAGGTACTTCACTATGGAGACCCTGAGCTAGATGAAGAGATAGTAATACCTTCTTATGACTCAAAGACTATCACCATTGAACATATTATAGAAATGTAGGATGCATTAAATAGAAGGAGAAGACAAGAAATACTCAGAAAAGAATATAAGCACAAGCAAGCACTACTTGAGATAAAGGACATGTTTATGGATGCCTTCAGCTTGCAGTCACCAGATGAGTCAAAGCCTATAATGGAACAATTATTAGATATAGTTGACCAGGTGACAAGTGAAGATCACGATACCAACGTCAAACTTATGGAGTGGTCTGAAAGGAAATTTTAGGGAAAGGTAAATGAGAAAATATCCAATGGTATAGCACTTGCATAGGTAGAATTGGCCAAGAAAATTGAAAAGGTCAAAATTGTACTTGAGAACATTTTCTCATTATACAAAAAGTTGTGTGATTTTTCCAATTTCACACAAGAAACAAGCCAAAGGATAATGAGCTTGGAGAGAAATCTAAAGATTTCTAGCATGCAATTACCAAGAGATCCAGCTCAAAGTGAGAAGCATTTTTCTCAACCACTTCACACTCAAAAACAATTAGCTACACTAGCAAGTGAAGAGGCCAATATAAAGGCCAAATTAATGCAGATTCAATCCTCCATAACCCCACATATGGAGGTCTTCCATAAAGAGAAAACCTATGCAGAGAATGTTCTAAAGAAAGATCCCAATCTTTCTACACTTGATGGGCTTGTACATCTTGCTATAGAGACTACCATTCAACATAAGTCACTTGAAATTGCTTTGGAAAACTAGGATGCAACTCTAAACATGATAATGGAGGTAAACAATACATTTTTGGCTAAATATGGTATTACTACTTAAAACCCTTTGACACAAGTGTCAAAAAGGGGGAGAAATAACAGTAAGGGATATATATATATATAACAAGGAAGATATAACTAAGGGGGAGAATACTAAGCATTTTGATTACATTCTTTCATTCATTCTTTTCGAGAATAAAGGGGGAAAGATTGTAGATAGCCAAAAGACAGAACAACTCAGCACATAAGTATAGATTACAAGAATAGGGCAAAGGCAAAGAATATCAGGTACATTCAACACAAAATTTTGGTTACAAGAATAAACAAGGCACAATCAGCTTAGGGGGAGTTATAAAGTATTTTGAACGAATTTTGAAATTTTGTACATATGCGGAGCAGAATGATTAATGCATCATAAGGTCAAATCAATAATGTTTAGTTAAGTGTTTTTGACACTCATGTCAAAAGGAGAGATTGTTGGTCTTAAAATGGTTTTGAAATTTGAGTGTCAACACACTTAACCAATTTTCATATAGAATCTGAGTACACTATATATGCTGAGCCAGAATTCCAACAGGTGTCGAGTGATCTTCAGGTGTTGAGCAATCTTTAGGTGCCGAATGATATATAGGTGCTAAGTCACAGTTGATGTCGAGCATGTCAGAATGCTTCATGTATCGAGTGAGCTAGAACTATGCATGTGTTGAGCAAGACAAAATGTAATAGGTGTTGAGCAAACTAGGATCAAACATTTGTCAAGCATCAGTAATCCAGTATATGTCGAGTAAGACAAAATCAACATACACGTTTGTGCCTTCACAAACTCAGATGTAAACCATTTTTTGAGTTGACATAGAAGGATCTTGAAGGATAATAAGGATAAGAACAAATCTTTTATATTTCCTATGCAATCAGCATGCATCCAATAAGAAAAATGAAGAAGACATGCAACAAATGAGAAAAGTGCAAGGAATGAGCGGGAATTAAAGATTCAATATGGATCGTAGATCCATACCTAAACCTAAGTCTTCATAATCTTTAAAAGGAGGAAAAAAACCCCATTGTATGTGTGGATGAGAACAATGTATGGGTAAACTATAGCAAAATTCAGTGGGAAGTGTGAAAGACTTAGAGGAACAAAGCATCAATTGCATATCCAATTGATCAGAACAGAACAAGGGCTATGAACAAATATTAGATCAAGCAAGGATCACATTAGAATGAGCAGACCAAGTGCCTGAAATCAGCAATTGAAGATTGTAAGCAATCAGGTCAAAGATTTCTAATACTCTCTAGCAATTGTATTAGATAGTGGAAAATCCTATGTTGATAGGTTAGCTTAACAACGATTTTGTAGATCCTTTGAAGAGATGACTAAATCCTTTAACAGGTTGACACTTCATGTAAAGTGTTTTAAATCCTTTAACCAAGTCACTATTGACACAGTGTAAAGCCTTTAACAGGACAAACTATCAGATGTGGTCAAACAATTATTGATGTAGTGATTTTGTGGGTATCATCCCCACCCCAGTTTTACCTTCTTATTCTTGGAGGGTTTCTGGGTTGCCAAATTTCTAGTGTTATGTGTTGTTGATGCATGTGTTTACTTTATAGTTATTTGATATGTTACATGAATGATGTTTATTTTCAGTTAAAAATTTTAATGGATAAAATGCATTATTTTTGATTCACCCCCCCGGCCTCAAAAGTATTCTTCTCATTTGATTATTCCAACAACTACATGAAGAATACAAGGGATCAACACTCAATGAATGTGACAGAGGCTTGTATATAATTTTTATGGTTTTTGGAGGGTTGCAATCATTCATGGGATGCTGAAGAACCCATTGGAAGAGTTGGGTAGGCGAGATAATGGAGATTGAGGGACAATTACTTTAAAATACAAAACCCTCATTGAGGCAAGGGATTGAATGATCAATTATCTCCTCAATGGCTAGGAGCCCAAAAGTTGGAAGTTTGAAAGCTCTTGATAAGGTAAATGTGTAGTTTAGTTCATTTGTTCAAGTTCTTTGAGGGTTTTGTGAGTTTGTAGTTTGAGTGTGTGTTTTAGACCTATTAGCCTCAACTAAGGTCTATAGTTTGAATGCCTTAATGAATAGTTGAAACCCTAAGACTTGGAATTTTAGTAGAGGTCATAGTTGGTATTTGAATCCTCCTTTAGTTTTAGTGGTTTTTTTTAAAGATTTTTATTTCTTGCCTTAAACCCCAAAATAGGGCTAGAAGGAAGAGCCCTTATTAGGTTAGCTTGTTAGATTGGTGTTTGGAGCCCACTAAGGTGCATGGAACTTTAGTATGAATGTTTGAAATTATATTGTTTGGGAGTAGTTAAGCCCTTGGAAACATTTGGGGTGTGGAGTTTGTGAAATGTTCGAGAGAGTGTAAGGGAGTGGAGGTGTTGTGTGGAAAGAGGGATAGTTGTTTGTGTTGTGAAGATATAGGTAGAGACAGTAGGAAGAACCAGATAAAGTTTTATAGTCAACATTGATTACAGGGTATGGTCAGATCAACATTGATTACAGGGTATGGTCAGAATGGACATGGAACTGAAGCCCGATATCTCTTCTCGCAAATGCAATTGGAAGGGGTTGAATCTAATAAGCAACAAAAGTCCACTCTTACATCATTAAAATGGACTATGAATCAAATATTCTTTTAGAAAGTACTCTTGTAACTATGTATGCAAAATGTGATGCTATGGAGAGTGCACACAATCTTGTTCAATCAAATGCAAAGTGCTAGAATCAAGCCACATCAGGCTAGGGAATGCTTATAAAAATATAAATCCAATCAATGAAACAACATGCAAAAAAGCATATATTGGGTATTTCTTTTGCAAGGTCGTGATCTTCACCTTTTTGGATAATGTGGCCAAAGTAAGTGATACCAAAAATGACTTTGTCAAAGTATACGAAGAATATCCAATCCAATGTCAACAAAGTACCAGTTAAAGCTACCATAGCATATATCAAAACCAATAGTGAGGTTTCCCATCCAATGTTACCATCACTACCTCTCATCATTCCATACACAAGGAACCTCTACACAAATGCCCAATTCAAGTTTACAATCACTACCATAACTAGAACAATCTTGGTCTTCTCCCCTGCATAGATAGAAGTCAGTTAGTCGAATATTGTTGCCCTATCAAGCAATGAAAAAAAATGAACACAACAGGAAAAGCAAACAAGAATGAAATCAACGTCTTTAAGAGCTAGAAATAGGAGATAGAAACAATAGTGTAATTGTCGTCAATACACACAAATTTTGCACCAAAATTATTGCAAATGTCTCGTACATCAGTTTTGATGCATATTCTGTCACATTTCTAAAATGATTAACTGTTATCGGCTATACCTTGCACCTATTCTTAGGGCAAGCGCTAGTAAGCCTATTATTATTTTGATATACAATGAGACTATTTCATTTTGTTTTTTTGAAAACTTTGATTGTTGTCAAAATTTTGACATGGCCTGTCGGCGATGGTATGAAAAATTTGTCCAATCATCTATGGCTGGCATTGATAGTTCAACGGGGTTTGTCGTCGATGGTATAACAAACCCGTTGAATCATCTCTAGATGGTGTCAATAGTTCGATGGGGTTTGCTGTCAATAGTATAACAAACCTGTCGAATTATCTTTGGTTGGCGTCGATAGTTCGACATTTTGAATTAGTTGTCTAACGTTGACATGTGACATAGATGGGGATGACTTTCGACAAAGCGACCCGTTGATAAATCAATGACTGTGGAATGTGTCAAACTTTTGACGCAATTCTAGCAATGTTGACTTTCAATGTTTGTGTCAAAATTTTGACCACCAACACATCAAAAAATAGGTCCAAATGTATTAGTGTAGGGATGTACTCCTCAAGAGGAACGCAAATGCCCCACTACACATCTCATAGATAAATCAAGATACAAGATCCGAGGGGTCTCTCAATTGTTGATGTAGTAAAGAGTAAGTATGTGAGGTTTGAACCTTGATTGTAGACACTACAAGCAAGAAACCCCACCATTTCACCGAAGAATAGCCCCCATTTTCTTCACTTTGTCTTTATATATATAATTCTTGTACGTGCCTTTGTTTTTATGTATCTCATCCATCTTCTAAATATAATATCAAACATTTTGTTAAATCTATATATTTTTAACGTACATGCATTCAATTATATTCAATTTTACTTCAAAATTTAAAATAAATATTATAAGCCATTACTTAGCCTATTAGAATTATGTACAATTTTTAATCCAAATATTTAACAAATAAAAAATAACAATTATATTGAACAAACTTATAATCGTCTTTGTTAATTTTGATTCAATTATAAATAATTCTTTCCATCAACATTTCAAACACTCTTATTCTCCAGCATCCCAATAATAAAAAACATAAGAAAAAGAGAGAGAGAAATCTTATAATCTTAAAAAGACAAAAACACACTTTCCTACTTTCAATATCATTCCACCTCCATCCCGTTAACAAAGCATTAAAGCATTATGCCCCACATGATACAACCACTGATTATATAATGTCGCCTATCAAAAACACAGGGTCCTTCAATCATAAACTATGAACTGGTTGTCCCCAGTTTCGTTAGGCCAAAAAAGTGGTTTTATTCAGCCAAAAGAAATGATAACAAAGCATTCCGTTCATTGCAAGGCAAGAATCCAGACTGCAATTATGTAGCCAGCTCAATAAGCATCAATATTAATAATAATAATAATACAAACACTAAAACCGAATGTGTACAACTATTTCTAAATCATCAAGACAGCTGCCTCCTCCATTATTATTATCAGCAAATGGGCGACAAAACGAATCATACATAATACAGAAGGAAAATGGGAAAAAAGAGAAAAGAATGTGGGAACATAATACATCATGTGTAGGCTGTAAATTATTTCTCTACTAACGACGTACACATATGGAGAACAAAACAGCAAAGAGGCATATTGGGCTCAGACGGTCTGAAGATCACAAAACTTAGCAAAAGAAAAAGATGGCTCAAAGTAGTTTCCACTCAAAATCTGCTTGGTGAGGACTCTGTTTGCCTCATCAGTCCAGTGAACTCCATCCCATGTTACATGGGCTCCTGGATTAGTACACGCCTCTGCTGTCACATTTTGCCCTTTAATGGTGCCACTTGATCCACACTGCACTGCATAGTTGTAGTTGTAGTTGCCTCCTACTCCACAACAAGCTTTTGTAGTCTCTTGGAAACCTGAATTCAATGAAAAATGTTAGATTTTTGTTGTGGGAAAATAGATCTACATATATATTTCAATTTATTGATATGTGTTTCTTCATAAGAATCTAAGAGCAAATGGTACACTTAACACTCATTGCAATATCTAAGTGATGTTCATAAAGTTGTAGCATTGAACCTCTCTTGGAAGTCCAGCATTCTAATATTATTCTAACATATTATCAGATCTTATCAAAAACTATCTGATTCAAAATTGTTCATTGACCTATGTTTCAAGAGCAGTGGTTCGCAAGATCCCATGTTTCATGAACAGTGGTTCACAAGATCCCATGTTTCATGAGCAATGGTTTGCAAGAACCCATCTCTCATGAGAATGAATGGTATGCTTAGCAGTTACAGTATCTAGGTGATGCTCTCAAAGGTGAAAAATTGAGTCTTTTAGAAGGTCACCCATCCCTATACTACTCCAACCATTGTTAGATCTTATGGTCGGTTGATTGAACGATCTTATTTTAATATTGTTATCAGAATTCAACTATGTAGTTTTCATATCAAGTTCATCGACACATGTTTAATGAATAGTGGTTTACAAGAATCTCCCCCTTTCACATAAAAAAACTCATTGATTTCAATCATATTGTATGAGATGATGTGAAACATTAGACTTTCACGAAGGTCATCCATTTCAATATTACTCCAATTCAAAAATAGTTCATTATAAAAATTTCTTTAAGATTATTGATAACATTCCATACCATATTTTATGATTTGTTATCAAATGAAAACTAGAATAACATAGAAAAAGTTTACCTACTAACATTGACCTATCATGAAAATTAAGTATCATTTCTTCACCAAATTCAAAACTATCAAATATTGTAAAAATCTAATGCATTTAAACTTGGATGCTAAACATTCAGCAACATTACCATATTTGGAAGGATTGGCAAAGAAATCATAGACAATGTCGTATGTGTTGACGTATACAATGGAGGCGTCGCTGAGCTTTCTTCGGAGCTTAGCCAGCTGAGTACGGAGGATTCTATTGTAGAAAAGAACAGCGTCGTTGTATGAGGTGGAGCATCCGTATTGGTCAAAATCAGTGGGGGAAAAGTAAGTGAGCCAGAATGAGCCACAACCTTGTGGTGCCACGTCCTTTACTACAACTGTTCTTGCTCCCTCATCATATAATGCCTGCACAATTTATTTCAGTAACTATTCATCCATCCATCAAATGAAGTTTGCATGTGGGTATCATAGGTTTTACTAACCTGCACTGCTCCTGCAACTGCCCTGGCTACTCTGGGAAGCATGGTTTGTTTCACTTGGGCAGGGGTGAGGTTGAGGTTCATGTATCCATAGCTAAAATCGTTGCCACCTATTTCTAGGACATAAACACCGGATTTGAATTTCTCCTCAGTAGGAAGATAGTCGAGAGGACCTGTTACATCAAGTCATCCTCATAATTAGATGGTTCATTTGAAATCATAATAATAGATAAATTCTACAAATATATATATATGTCATCTAAACAAATCAAAACTTAGAATATATTATTAAAACCCACTTTTGAGTTTTAAACCTACTACCATTACTTTCATAAAACCACCATTCATCTCATTCCAATATAAAAGTGCTAAAAACTAATTGTTTTAGACTTGGTGAACCATTTTTAAACATTTCAATATTGAATGTTTTTATGTATCATATCTTATAGTTTAGAAGTGATTTATCTTTTACAACTTTAAGAGTCTGTTAGGCAATATTCAACTAACCCATGAAACATCAACAGTTCAATATTGAATGCTTTTATGTATCATATCTTATAGTTTAAAAGTAATTATCTTTTACAACTTTAAAAGTCTGTCAGGCAATATTCAACTATCCCACTGAAACATGAAAAAAGACTTTGCAGTGAGAGTAGTTATAATTCCTCCTTTTAACTTTAGTGACCCTTGACAATAGACTTTGACGAATAGAATGGGAATCATTCGTAGAAAATGGGGAAAAGGAAGTAAGAGAGTAGGCTGGCTCTGACAGTAACTGAAAAAATGGTTATACAGAAATATTAGGGGTGGCACCTATGCTGCACTGTAGATCTGGAGTACTTTGCCATCTAAGTTATCAATGAAAATCATCTTTTATCTAATTTCAAATAAAAATATGTATTATTTGTATATGGTTGAAAATTTGGTTTGATTCGATGTTGTTAATTTTTTGATAGTTATAATAATTTGTTGTTCAATCAATCAATTGTAATTTAGTCGATTGAATACAATTTATGAAGATAAATAGTATGGTCATTGATTCTAACATCTATAGAAAAAAGACTTACTTCCTTCAAACTACAATAATAAAAAATATACTCATACCCAAAACAATTTGGACAAAATAGAATGTAAAAAATAAAGAAACCTCGAACAAAAAGACTCTTTAGTCCCCTCTGAACCATAACTAAGACCACAACAGCAAGATACCCAAACAGTAAAAAAACATGCTGGATGCAAATTAATTTTAAACATGGTTTATACAAATGGAGATATACTAATGCATGTAAAGGGAGTAAACCGGCTGAATTCTTAAAAGAATGACAACTTAATCAGAGCTTGTATCTATCCATACCATGTGTATTGATGCTGTCAAGAACCTTCTGCTTGAAGACCTTGAATTGATTGATTTGAACAGTCAGAGAAACAGGGGCAATAAAGCTGGTCTCTCTAACAGTAGCACCAGCAGCAGCAAAGTTCACTCCATGCCCAAAGTTAGATCCAACAGACTGCAAATATGGGCTCAAAAATGGCAATCCCAGGGCCGTTGCTGTCATACAATTGACCCACACTTAGCAATTGCAATAAAAACCATAACAGAAACCAAAACCAACATTAATAATGTCTCTCCTTAAACATTTGCCTTTACATCTATATACCATTTTCAGAGCTACAACTTAACAAGCCCCAATTCATTTGCTATAATTCAATTGACCCACATTTAGCAATTGCAATGAAAAACATAATATCAAAAACCAAAGCCAACATTAATGGCTTCTCTGCTTAACATTTATCTCCATTTTCAGAGCTACAACTTGCCAAGCCCCAATTCATTTGCTAACATTCCATTGACTCAATCTAACAATTGCAATGCAAAACATAATATCAAAAACCCATAGTTACACTGCCCTGAGAGACAGGTGACAGCAGAATGGGGGACGAGTTTCTGGGACAAGAGGACTGAGGGGTCTTAATTTGGTGAAGGTGGGGGGTGGTGGTGGGGACAGGGTTGTGTATACTATACATATGGCACTTAAAATGTTAGTTATGAAAAGATGTATTGCAGCATAAGATATAAAGATGTAAAAGACTAAATACTTGAATATTGCAAAACATCGAACATTGAACATAAATAGTCAAATCAGCAAATAATTAACACCAAGACATCCCCATCCTCAGCGGAGGTGACCCAGCTGGGGACAAGGAACAGAGTCCCAAAGTCCCTAGTACATCCCCGTCTCTGAGACATAGGACAAAAAAGAGAAGGAGCATCACTATATTACTATGCAAAAACCAGAGCCAACATTAATGGTTGCTCTGCTTAACATTTTCCTTTTTTAACTCTACCATTTTGAGAGCTGCAACGTAACAAGCCCCCAATCATATCAAAACAGGGTAAGTGAAAACCAAGAACAAAACCATCCGAGTTTTTTAAACACAGCCCCCAAAAAACTACAAGGAATCAACAAGCTTCTAATCATATCAAGACGGGGTAAGTGAAAACCAATAACAAAAACATCAGATTTTTTCAAGCCCATCCCAAAACAACCACCATTAACATACCAAAGAAATCAACGGAGAGCCTTCCATCACTGTAACGCCCAACTGGTCTTCCAAAGTAAGTCTGGCCATAGGGAGGGCTCTCTGCAAGCTCATTGTAAGGAAACACATAATGAATAGCCCCTGTATCAGAAGTAGAGTCCCCAAAATTAAAAATTGCAGGATAATTACACGCTCCATGACAAACAATTGGCAGGATTGCCAAAACCACTAAAAACCAACAGTTTTGCCTGAAACCCATTGCAACAAAAAAATACTTCTGTCAAATTGTCAGCACTCAGCAATGCATTAATGGACACTCAATGCTTGAATTCAAAGTGCATCAAGATCACATTATATATAAAGAAAAAAAAACCCATCATAAGAATCCACCAAACTTCATGAATCTGCACAGTGGGGCATATTCCACAAAACAAATTGCCAAAATGTGTTGTCATACAACTACTATACAATCTACAGCCAAAATTTTAATCAGAAAAGAAACCAAGGTTCGAATCACAGGAGGAAAAGCAACCCCACACGTGTGGAAACAAACAAGAGAGAAGGTAGAGTTAAAGCTTTAATGTGCCGTCCTCCCTGTGATTAGTGACGTCAGATGAATCTGTCGGCATGGATATAATTTTGTTTGGTTGTTGGGAAATGTATTTTGCCCTACCAGAAAATTTTGCTTTGCTTACCGATTTCACGTGCATGCAAGCAATTGCATGTGCACGTCGTTGTTGCATGATAAAATACAAGGGAATTAGAACGTGAAAGATGAGTATGAAGAGTATGTTTGGGGTGAACCAGCTCAACCAAATCTTCCGTTCAGGAAAACATTCTCACACTGCTATTATTTTTCACCATCATGGAATTTTGAATTTTTTTAGCCATTATGTGGTTTTGACTTCATAATAAAGTTGAGATTAAGTTTAAACTGTGATTTTATTGGTTAGAGATAAAGTATTGGCTTTGTACAGAGAAAATTGAGAGTTCAATAATGGCTGCCTTCCTTAAAATGCAAAGAAAGTTGAATCATGAAAATATCAAATTTTGTATCGTGGTTGCTATTTTCAGTAACGAGTGCAATCATGCGTTGTTTCATCATGTGAAGCTTGAATTGTAATTTTTTTAAAAAATTATAGCTATTATAATATCTTTCTTATTTATAGTAATTGTTTTACTGGGTTATTCTTATTATTATTTTGAATTTCTGATTAAGTTGGAGTTGGAAATGAGTGACATTACGAATAGGGGATTTCAATCTATATTATAAGAATATTTTATTGGGATCATAAACAAGGATTTCATTTTTAATATGAGAATTTAGTAATAATACTTTGGTAAGATTTGGATCTATGTAATAAGAATCACATCTTCGCCATTTAATCATCAATATCATGTTAATGTACACATTTTGAAATGGTGATTTGATCTCAAATGTTTATACATTCTTTTGTTCTAATTTTCAAATTTAAAATTTCATAGAAGACATAGAAATTGGGTAGCCTCCCATAAAGGAGGGACATTGGTGCAACACATCCTCTCGCACTAGTGGATTGGAGAGAGACTAGACCTCATAACTATGGGAAGTTGAAAATCATTTTGAATTTTATATATATATGAGATTATTTTTATTGAATTATAGATTTTAGTTAGAGTTGGTGATTAATCTAGGATTCTAGATCTATTGATAATTGAGTTAACAAATAAGGGACCTCATTCTCAACATGAGAACTCATCAATGACATCTTAATGAGATTTGAGTCTTGGTGTCAAAGAACCACAACACTGTCATTTAACCATCACACTAGATACTAATGTTGACACTTTGAATTGATGATTTGATCTCAAATGGTTATACATAATTTATACAGAGAAAGTTAAGAGTTCAATCATGGCTGCCTTCCTTAAAATGCAAAGAAAGTTGAATCATGAAAATATTAAATTTTGTATTGTGTTTGCCATGTTTAGTAATAAATGCAATTATGCATTGTTTAAATAAGTGAAGCCTCAGTTGTTATTTTAAAAAAAAAAATTATAGCTATTATAATAGCTTTCTTATTGTTTATAGTAGATTGTTTTACTAGGTTATTATTATTATTATTATTTTGAATTTCTAATTAAGTTGGAGTTATAAATGAGAGAGGTTACAAATAGGAGATTTAAATCTATATTATAAGAATTACATTAGTATTGTTGAGATCATAAACAATGATTTTATTTTTAATATGAAAATTTAGTAATAATATTTTCATAAGATTTGAATCTATGTGATAAGAATCACATCTTCACCATTTAACCATCAATATCATGCTAATGTACACATTTTGAATTGATGATTCAATCTCAAATGTTTATACTTCCTTTTCTTCTAATTTTCATAGAAAACATAGAAATGGGTAGCCTCCCATAAATGAGGGACATTGGTGCCACACATTCTCTAGGACTAGTGGATTGGGGAGAGGCTAGACCTCATAATTATGTGAAGTTGAATTTTATTTTTTAATAATAAGATAATAATGTATTTTTATTTATATGAAAATATTTTATTGAATTATCAATGTCATTTTGATGGGATTTGAGTCTTGGTGTCAAGAACCACAACACTACCATTTAACCATTACACTAGATGTCAATGTTGACATTTTGAATTGATGATTTGATCTCAAATGTTTATACATATTTTTTTCTAGTTTTAATTATCATAGAAATGTAGGAGTAGGGTAGTCCCCTTATAAACTATAGCAAATCCTGTAAACTATTTAATCTGACTAACTATCTTGGTGTGACATTCCTTAGATACCATGTGGGTTACGGGAACACTAGACCTCATGCCTATTAGAAGTTCAACTCTTATCAACGAAACCACGCCCAACACAAAAATTGAGGTAAAAAATCTCATTTATTAACCTGATAAAGAGTGATCCCATGAAATTAAGACCTTGTTCAAAAACTTCACCATTCAACCACAAGATCTTCCCATCTAATTTAAACTTTAATTGAAAATAAAATTATTTTAAAATATATCATAAATTATAGATCATTTCTAATATATATTAGATTCTAATTTAAAAAAACTATATGCCTATTTAAAAACTTTGATCATAATTCAATTCATTTTCCACCATTAAACAATAAAATATTGATTTCATCAACTCTAACCAATCAAATAAAGTTTTAATTTTTTAAATTATAATTCAAAATTAAACCTTCGCTTTTTCCAATGCTCAATATTAAAAGTTTCAATTTCATCATCTCTACCTAATCCAGCAAAAACTCTACCATTCTTCCAAAATAATGGGACATAACATTGCAATATTTTAATCCTTGGGCTTTGCATCATGAGAGTTTGATTTAGACTTTACAACCATACCATCATTGCCTTTAGAGCTTCAATAATATATCACCTTTAGTCTTCATACAACTACTTCACATATCTTTCCTCTTTGATTAAGATAAAATAATCGATAGCCTTGCATATAGTTTCAGTTTTGTACTAATATATAAGGTCCTATTGAATTGTATATTGAAATGTCTTTAAAAAGATTCTTAATGTGAATATTAATATATTTCTTTTGTTTGAAAGCATGGAGAAAAACATGCAACGAATCTCCTTTTATTTGACTTGAGAGGTGTCTAAATTTTTGAATAAGAAATTAAATTACTTCGAGTGGGTTATGTTTTTTCACTTACCACGCCAAAGAAATAAAATTTGTTTTTCAAATAAATGTATTTAATTGAAATAAATATATGAAGGATTTAATAATAAATAAAGATAATTAGTGTTAAAATTTGATGAGAGCTGAATAGCATTGAATTTTTCTATGATGGGTTTAATTAAAATAGTGAATTGTTTATTTATATGATCATTATTTATTTTTATTTCAAATAATTTATCATTGTGATTTAGTCTATATTACATAAAATTAATTTAAAATAATATACATCTAATAAACTATTTACTTTTTACTTTTAAGTAGTTGAAATTGTGAGGGAATGCTTTAGTGCATCAATTAAATATTTGTTGGCTTAATAATTGAACAAGTTTATCACACCATATTCATTTACAATTGAAAAAATAAATTGTGCTCGATAATCTTTTTCTTGTATAAAATTAAATGCATGTTGAATTTCTTTAAAAGTAACATGATAAAGCAACATATACCGTGCAAATAATTTAAATTTTACCCATGACCAGTGGTAGAAAGAAGAAAGGAAATTAGAATAATGTAAAATTGATCATTTGATTTACATAGCCAATATTGTTTGTCTGGAATTAAATAAGATTAATCTTAAGCCACTAGAAAATGAGCCCTAATGTAAAACATTAATGAGGCAAAAAGTAATTGGATGGAAGAAAATATAAATGAGAGTGGAATAATGATGCAAAAATAATAAATGCATAAAAGTGTAGACAAAATAGAATTAAATAATAGGAATTAAGTCATTGGCTAAACTAAGCACAAGAGTAAGTGCCACTTAATAATAAATTACAATCTTAAATTATTTGATTAATGGTGGACATAAAAAGTAAATGAGAAATTACAAGTGTATATTATTTTCAACATGCATCTTAATTTGGCAAGTTGTGCATGTAAATTTAACATGTGCATGCATTTCAAAATATACAAGGATCCTTAATTAGCATAGAAAAGGATATTGATTCTATAAATTATGTGTATTTTTAAATTTATTTGCAAGGGATCAATGCTACAATGGTGTCTTGTATTGTGCCCAAGAAATTGGCTATTCACCAACTTTGCCATGTTGTTAAGAAATTGGTTCTCAAAGTTGCAATAATAAAAATGTTTTATTGTTGATACATTATTGGAGTTTGATAACTGTTGGGTGGCATTTGGATCTTTGTTAACCATACTTCTATTAGAAGCTTGATTTGCTAGTATATTGTAATACGTTATTGATTTTTGAATAATATATTAAGTGACTTTTGAAGTGTGGGGTCTTTGTCTCAAAAGAAATTTTCCTACGTAGATCATTATGTTGTTGTATGCATATTATTTATATTGATTTGTTAAGTTTATATAATTGTTGTAAAGATTCGTAGATTGTTTTTACATTACTCTTCTTAACATGAGTGTAGGAATTTGTTCCACTACTTAACTCTCTTACACTTCTCCTATTCCTAATTCATCCTTCTAGATTATATTTTCATGTTTACAAAATAAATGTACCTTATGATTCTCCATTGTGGATCTTTTGTGTCAAAATATATGGTTTCATCAATTTTGCCAAAGCTATTGTAATGAGTTAAAAAAATTACTAGCTCGCAAAAATCGATTGTTAACCCAATATTAAAGAGAAAAATAAACTTAATCCAATTTCATCTTTACATTTCAATTTTTCATACTTTCTATTCTTTCTTTAATTATAAGATATTACATAATAACTTTTCATTGTCTCTATTTCATGACCTTCTAATTTTCATTTATTCTATAAAAGATATTAAAAAAAAGAATTAAAATTCTAACCATGCTTATATATATTCCTTGAAATCTACTTGAAAACCTTGACAAGACTTGAATTACCTAATACACCTCTCTATGTGCTATTATACTCATTTACTAGAGTTTTATAATCTTGCAAATAGTTATTTGATCATGAATTTCTCTAAATAAACTACAATTTTCATATCTTTGAAGCTCTAATATTTGTTAATATATGATCTCATAATGCTTCCCTTGGGATCCTATTGAAAATATTTAAACTTCTCTTTTACAAGTCACTCTATGGACCAATCAATGCAAGAGCACTTATGAAACTACATTATAATTTTATAGAATTTAAAAGCACTTTTGTGCTTTGTCTATTTGAACCTTTGAATCTCCATCATGTTTTTAACTATTAGTTTAGAAACTAGATTTTGAATGCTAGAAATATTATTCTTGTTATATCTAACTTGTTTTAGCATGAATATCTCAAATTTTTTGTCCAATATAATTTTTACTATTATTACAAGGAAAGTGGCCAGTTTTGACCTCCTTTAAGTCCCCCATTATTATGCACATGTTTTCTTGTTCAATTATAAAAGATGTATCTTTAATCATCCTTACAAAAGAGCATGACCTCCATTCTTTTTTGTATCTATTCTCTAACTTACATGAAGGTAAATGGATGAGAAACTTCGATTTCACTTCAAATGGTCATATATTTCTCCATCATCAATAAAAGAGTACAACATAGAGGTTATATGTTTAATTATGTTCCTAGATTTCCTCTCTACAAGCATAGAAAGTCATAATCAAACATAAAATCATTTAAAATGCAAGACTAAATTACTGTTATGATCATATACCATGCTAAGATATCTAGTTAATAAACATGATTCTCATACCTAATCTTTAATTTATGATGCAATATTCAAAGCAACCCATTGTTTCTATCTAACTTAGTGAAACTTTTGACATCAATATGTTGGAGCAAAATGGGTAAGAGTATTTAATTTATTGATTCCCTTTTATTTTATTCTTTTGAGATAAATTTAGGATGTTTTTCCAAGTATACTTGATCTTGCCTCATAGAATAGGATGGTGACAATTGTAAGGACCTAACCAAATCCTCACTTAAGGTTTCATCTAGTTTTAAAAAAACTTTTATAAGCATTCATAATTCGTATTTGTAATGAATACGTAATGTATTGTATTATTTTGGATCAATTTTCTTCTCAAGGTTGAATAACATGCAATGATGTTTTTTTTTTTTTAAATGTAAGTAATAAGTGATTCATAAGAGCTTTAGGATTCACTATTAACTCTTACACAACCTTTAGAAAATATTTTAAATACTTCATCAATTTGACTATAGAACTTTCTTTATAACAAGCTTATAAACCAATATTTGGGCTAAGGATAGAATCTAAACTCCTCGAATGAAAGACTAAATCCTTGAGCATAGAATATGAGAGTGAAGTAAATAATACAGAGGAATATATCACAACCCATATAATTAAATCTTAGATAATATAATAAATCATATAATTATGCTACAATTAATGAGATGGCAATGATAAAGGTAATCAAATAAATACTTATAAAGTAAAGAGATAAATTGCTTATCTTGGGTTTGATATAGATTTTTGTGTTGAATTTTTTGTATCAATTTATCAATGTGTCAAAGAATTTAGAAAGTTTAAGACATGTATCTTAAAATAAATTTGAATCCACTATTCAATGGTCTAGTTTAGTTTTGTATCTAAGGAACTAAGCTTTGGATCTAAAAGTAATTTTTTATGTATTTCAATTATGGATGCTAGATTTTAAACTCATTTTTATGAGTACAACCTATGTCTAACAATATGTATTTTCAAATTTAGCTATTTGGATTTTTTTAACAAATGTTATCCTTTGGTCAAACTCATGTTATTGATTCATTGATTGTGCATAAAATAAGCATGAGATAGTGTCTAAGATGTTAGTGTAATATCAATGCTCTATGGCATGCTTTCTATGTGATGACGCAATGTGAATAAGACCTCTTAGGTTGATATTTAAATTGTTTGAAACAAATTAAAATGTGTTCTTAAATGCAACACCTCAAGACACAAGTAAACAAATTTTTATACTCAAATCAACACTCAATGTTCAGTTAGAAGAAATCAAGGACAATCTAAAATCATTTTTATTTTTTTACAAAACTTATTAAAAAGAATATACAACTTGAAAATTTATATTTTATTTAGAATTTTTTTTCACCAAAATTAACTTGAAATAAAATAAAATAATATATATTCGCTATTATATATTAAAACAATAAAATTTATTAAATGATTAAAAGGAATGACATAGTTCATATAATTTTATTTTATTTTAAAAACACTTTAAAAAGGCTAAAAGTAAAGTTGGATATGATGGAAGAATAAAATAAAAGGGAATTAATGAAGTTGATGGAGGAGTGAACGCATAAGAATAACTTTGAGTGCAATTCACGGGAAGGAAAGATGAAGAAGAAAAGTATCTACAAAGCCCTGCCACTGTCTCGTTCATTGCTTCCATTCTCCAAGCTGATAAAAGAGAACGACACTTGTGCAAATCGAACAAGATGGTCTACCATATTCTCTGCAACAAATAAATATTGAACATTGAACCTTGTAAAGCTAAAACGAAAGAACAATGATGAAATGAGATCATTCAACTACTTCAAATAAATAAATGATTCTAACCTTAGTCCCAAAAAAGAAAAAAAATTATTATTATAATAAAAGGGATTGGCATAATTAAAGTAATATGGTCATTAAGAAGGAGTCTAACGAGTTCTATTAGCATTGTATAAATTTACTGTAATCTTAGTCAAAAAAAGCAATAAAATATTTATTATAATAAACGGGATCAGCATAATTAAAGTAATATGGTCATTAAAAAGGAGTCTAGCAAGTTCTAACAGTGTAACCTTAGTCATAAAGAGCAATAAAATAATTATTATAATAAACGAGATTGGCATAATTAAAGTAATATGGTGATTAAAAAGGAATCTAGTGAGTTCTATCGGCACTCTATAAATTTACTGTAACCTTAGTTAAAAGAGAAATAAAATAATTATTATAATAAAAGGGACCAACATAGTTAAAGTAATATGGTCATTAAGGAGTCTAGCAAGTTCTATTAGCACTGTATAAATTTACATTCACGCATTTTGTACTCACATTCATTGAATATTAATCTGTTCTTTTGGGGTTTAAATTGGTAAATCAAGTGGGTACTTATCATTTGCTTTTGTTGATGCTGATGAAAATTATATAGGTGTTAATGTCATAGAAGTAAATAATTTTATAGTTTTATATAATAAAAGTAGTGTAATATAATTTGAAAATAATAATAACTAAGAAAAGATTTCAAATGAATATAAATAGGAAAAAATATTAGATAAAAAATTTGATCATTTATTTATATATAAGGGAAAATCTTATTTTAAATTCTCCTAAATTTTGTATAAGTTTATATTAAATATAAATTTGCATGTAACTAAAATAGGCTATTTTATAATATTATAATTGAAGAAAAATAAAGTTGGAAAAAGTAAGTAAAATTTTGACTATTTAACATTTTTATTCTAGGAGTCAATAGTTAGTGTGTGATGTTTATAGTGGAGAATTAACACATGAGTATTTAATAAAAATAAATAAAACTTAGAATATCATTTTTTCCAAAAATTAAGTCTCACTCTTTAGAAGGTCATATAACTCTTATGAGTGAAAAGGAGAATGTTTCTAAGCCTCAAGAAAGTGCAATTGTTCCCTAAATACTAGAGCACCATTTCTAAACAATTAATGGAATCCATCCTTCAAACATCACCCACTTTCAATCCTTGTAATGTATACTCCCAACCATCATGATGGGATCCAAGCTAAAGTTGGGAGTAGTTACAGGTGAGTTAGCATTAGGTTTGTAACCATTAGGTACCCAATTTCACATCGGCGCTCTCTTAACAAAGATAAAACATATATCTATAGTTAATTGATCCTCATTAAGCCCACCATCATGACACTTGCAAGCACTAAACATGGTATTACCATTACCAACATAGGAATGGATATAGATGTATAGCTAGTTGGCTAGCTTCCACTACTAAATTATTGAATGTTACCACCATCTATATAGGCTATTTTCCTTTATATTTTGATATAGCTAATGACCTGAAGCATATAAGGAGAAGATAGCCTAACCAAATCATGAATAAAAAATTGAGCATCCTTAGTGAATTGTCTTAAATGAATCTAGCTTTCAAGGGACCATAAACTATCTTCAATCATTAGGTATGACACCAAGATAACAAAAACTAGTAAAATTATAAAAGAACAACTTAAACTGAACTCCATAAAGGTAATAAAATCCACCCTAAAAATATAAAGTGGAGAACTTAAACAATAACCATTACAAAAGAATAATTGCCTCAAAGAGTGCATGAATACTTGAAAAGGCTTATCATTTATAACTATGTAGACCTTCCTTTTTTTATCTTTACATAGATATGAATCTTGCTTTGGTATTGAGAAACTTTTGGATTCTCAAAACCATTCCCCTTCATTTTTCCTCTTAGAATTATACAGTTTTCCTATAAGAATACTAAAATTGGAATTTTTTTCATAGTATCCACTATTTTTTAATTTTTCATTTAATTTCTTTATGTATTCTTCTAACTTCTTAATCTTAATATTTTGTATTTTAATTAGCTAATTTTAGAAGGTCTATTTCTTATATTTCTTGCTCATATTTTGAGGTTAATTTTATTTTCTTATTCATTTATGGGTACTTTCCTTTCATATTTTTTGGCCCAAAATTGTCATTTATACGCTAAGCCTAAAAAATTTCATTATTTTTAAAATAAAACAAAAAATGGTGATTTTTAATTTTCTTCACCAATTCAACTAACTCTCTTAAATTCTCTTCTATAACTTTAATGGAATCTTCCCTCAATCCATCTTCACATAGATGGATTTTATTTGCCTCTTCAACATGGAGAGAAAGGTTGGGGATTCTAGGGAAGTTGGCCCCTAAGACCAACTCTCCTTCCACATCTTGGTTATGCCCTTATTAAATTTCCAAGATGTCCATTCATGTGACCAAACATTCCCAAATATCTTTATAAACATCTTGTTTCATTTTCTCCTCGTCAAAATGATAAGCATTAGCTTCTTCCAAATAACTACAAGTAAATTGTTCCTTATCACTTTCCTATTATTCCTCTAAGGAATACTCAATAACATAATTTTTTTCTTTTCCATCAACTTGTTTTTTCCATATCTAACAAACCCTCAAATTCCTTATGTATTGTATTATATTCAATGGGGGAAAATCATTTATCATTGCATTATTGTTAGGATAACCTCCTAATCCTATGTCAACCATATGTCTTTATGTTCTTTAATAGTGTTCTTTAGAATATGTGAAAAATATATATTTTTACTTTATGACTAATCATAATTGTAGTAAAAATAAAAATATGATAAAGATTCAAAATGCACTCCACATCTTCTCCACATTGAGATGTGAATAAACATACATTAGAAACCCAAATGTGAAAGGAGAACAAGTGCCCATTTGGGGATCTTAAGTGTCACCATAAGCTAAGAGCATAAAAAATGTCAAAGGATTACATGGTTTTAAGTGTAGTGCCCAAAATAGAGAAACTTTCAGAGTTTTATTGGTTCGTTATATCTATTGATCTTTCATCCTCAAAGACTTGGTTTTCTCAAGTGATATTTTGTTCCCTTTTGATAAAAGTTTATAGATCAAAAATATATTGATTATAAAAAAAAGATTTATACATGGATAAGAAAGCAAGCCCCGATAGAGACTTGAGAGAAAATAGTCATTAATGTCAAGTGAAGCATCATACCCACCTTAAACATCACATAGTAAGGGTTGATTTCTATGCTAAAAGTGTCAAAGTTTGCTTACTTTTTCTAAGCTTAATGTTTCCCTTGCTATATAATGTTTAAGGGAAACTAGCATTATACTTTGTTGGAACCGTTTATTTTGAGAAGCATTTGGAAAGAAAAACTCTCCACTTAATATCCATGTCAGTGGATAATTTCTCAAAGACAGTAAAAAAATGAATGATTGAATGTGATAATTAATAGCCCATTGAACAATTTAATATGGACCTTGCTTTGTGAATACACAAACATCAACCAATATTAACATATTTTAATTCAAATGAGTGAGCAATGAGCTAAGAAATAAATAAGATATAGTTGGATAATAGAAAAGAAGGAAAGAGAAGTTGTCATTTGTATTGAGTCTTATAAGACATCATAGGAGAAGCATAATTGTTATAACTAATTTCATGTATCAATTATATTTTGATAATTTTTGGTTTTTGGGTAAAAATGAAGTTCTCTATAGAATTTGTTAAGTTGCGATATTGTTATCAAGATCGAGTTGAATGTAGTTTTTAAGTCAAATGTATTGACACATGTTTCATGAGTAGTGGTTCACAAGAACTCATCTCTCATGAGAATGAATGGAACACATGGAACTCATTTCATGTACGTGATTCTTACAAAGGTGAAGCACTAGGACTCCCTGAGAGGTTACCCATCTCACTATTACTTTAGCTAAATAAGAGGTTTCTCAATGTTTAAGCCCACTCTACTTGTAAAAAATTTGTAAAACCTTCATCAAATGTTGTGCCTTACAAACCATTCATTATAAATCCCCTTAAGATCATTAATTAGTGCCTAGGAGATACTTTCCACAAGTCAAATTGTGATATTGCTATCAAAATTCAATTGTATAGTTTTTTTAGTCAAACTCATTCGCCCATGTTCGATAAGTATTGGTTCACAATAGCTTGTCCCTCATGAAAATGATTGAAAAAAGTAACACTCATTGCATATAGGTGATGCTCATAAATATGAAGCATCAAGACTTCCTAGGAGGTCATCTATCCCAGTACTCCATCTTGAGTATACTTAGCTATGTAGTTTCTTCCATAGTTAAGCCCATTCTTCTCGCAACCTCATTTGAAAAACCTTCAACAAGTGTTGTGCCTTAAGGGGATTTCTAATGACAGGTTTATTAGGTACAACACTTGTTGGAGGTTTTGCAAATGAGTTTGGAAGAAAAGTGAGCTTAACCATAAAGAAAACTCTATAGTTAAGTGCACTTGAGCTAGAGTAGTACTGGGATGGTTGACCTCCCACTTAAGGGATTTTCTAATGAATGGTTTGACACAACACTTGTTAAAGGTTTTATGAATGGGGTTGCAAGAAGAGTGGGCTTAACCATGGGGAATAAATTATAGTTACTCGTGTGCTTCAGTTACAGTATTATAGGATGGGTAACCTCCTAGGAAGTCCCAATGCTTATCCTT
The DNA here is from genome assembly GCA_028749045.1 of Cupressus sempervirens. Taxonomy (NCBI): domain Eukaryota; kingdom Viridiplantae; phylum Streptophyta; class Pinopsida; order Cupressales; family Cupressaceae; genus Cupressus; species Cupressus sempervirens. The sequence goes on from CM053788.1 coordinate 117,402,311, forward strand.
TGTGAGTGTCACCTAGGTACAATTCTAAATGTTTCATTCATTGCCATGAGTGATGGATTCCTGTGAACCATTACTCATTGAACATGGGTCAATGAGTTCGACTAATAGTTTAATCTGGATAGCAATGTCACAATTTAACTAATTGTGTAAAATAGCTCCTACTTATTAGTCTGCTAAGTGTCAAAGAGTCAAAAAGTGGCCATTTCAGATTGTATCTAAGGCCTTATAAATATGTCTCAATAATTGTGCAATCAAAATCACTAGTACTTATGGACAACTATCTCAAATAGTCATGCACAAATGTCCTTGTAATGATGTATAGTTGGGTCAATTATGAACCAAAAAAGATTTTTAAAAAACATGTTTTTCTATTGATACATGTGAAATTTATTAATGAACTTTTAGTTGTCATTTTTTGGCTCCTTTAAATTAGTTACTAGTGGTTGGTGTTAAATATGTAACTTTGATCACCATACCAGTCTGATTGTGCAAATCACACATGTATTATCTTGCATTAAATGCCTTATAAAGGCCTATTGTTTCTTGTGTAGACATGATCGGTGACTCCTTGAGATAACTGTGTTTAAGTATTAACTTAACTAATCTTAGTTAAGTTTGTCTACAAACCATTACCTTCTTAGATCACTGATTATGAGAATGCAAAGTGGGTGACCTAGGAAGGGTCATGTCCCTTAGAGGGACTTGCCCTTTGGTTGATGTATTTATATAGGGTGTGGTTGAATTTTAAGGACACACAAAAATAATAAGTTTTCTCCTTGATCAATACTGCCCCAAGATGACTTGCAGAAAATAAAAAAACATTTCCATAATAATATTTCTCAATTCTCTCAAGTCTATATATTGAAGATCATCTATAGCAAGCCTAAAACTAGAAGAAGGTATAATCTAAGTCTTATTTATAAAAAAATTTGTAGAAACTTTACATGGTATCAGAGCTCTAGTAGTCAAACCTAGGCTCTACAAATTAAAAAACCAGACTTAATATATCTAGCATCAATCTTCTATCTTCAATGGCATACACAATTAGACCCAAGGATAGGTTTGATGAGAAAGAACACTTCGATGCTTGAAAATTCATAATCATGATGATTCTTGAAGAAAATAATGTGAAACAGTTTGTTGATTCAGCATCCAAACAACATCTTGTTGAACCTAATAAAACTATCTAGAGTAAAGGAAATAGGAAAGCCATGCAAATCATATTAGATGGAGTAAAAAATGAAATAGTACCCATGCTAATGAAACATCAAACAACATTTAATATAATAAATGTATTATTGAATGCATATGAGGTTAACAACGTAGCCAGAGTCCTCACACTAAAAAGGAAACTAAATCATATACAAATAAAGAAGGGAGAATTAATGAATTCTTACTTCCTAAGGGTTGCCAGTCCAAGAGATGAACTTGCAAGTATAGGAACCATAATTGATGATAAATAACTAACACTGATGGTTATAGATGGATTACTAGATTCATGGAAAACATTTGCACAAGGAGTACAAGTGCTAGAGACAATCTTCCTGACTTCAATAGACTTAAGGGAGATTGTCTTCAGGAATAATCCAAAAAACTTAAGAAAGGGGGAAAGTTGAAAAATGAAGACGAAGAACTTCATGTTCTCAATACAAAGTCATATAAAGGTAAGAAGAAGCATTTCAAGAAGAAGAAGGGTAATCAATAGAATGATAAACCTAAGAAAGATCTATCCAAAATAAAATGCTTCAAATGTGAAAAGTTTGGACACTATAGATCTAATTGCCCTAATAATTCTAAACAACAAATAAAAAGTACAAATATTACTAGGAAAGAAGATGATTATGATCCTGAGAATCATGTGTTGTATTCGGCACTATCAAATGAAGTATCAAGCAAGGTATGGGTGTTTGATAGCGGATCATCCCAACATATTTTAGGATACAAAGAAGCACTATACTCTATATCAGAAGAAGTTAATGGTGAAGTTACCATTAGTGATAATTTAGCTTATTATGTCAAAGCAATAGGAGATTGTACCCTGAAACTAAAGTCGAGTAGTGTTATACATCTCAAAAGAGTACTCTATGTACCAAGAATAAAAGGAATCTAATCTCCATTATAGCACTAGAAGATGATGAACATAATGTTTCTTTCATGGACAGTAAAGTATTGACCTACTCTAAGAATTTTCATTTAAGAAATTAAAGTTAATTAGTCAAAGAAAGAGATACTTGTATGAATTAAATATAGAACCTAGTCGACTTGTTCAAGCATTAATCCATGAAGTTGTTGATATAAAAAAAATATGACATAGAAGGTTAAGACATCTAAATTTCAATACCTTATCAACTATGAAGAAGATGGTTGCTAGTTAACCTAAATTAAATAAAGATCATTCAAGCATATGCAAAGGATGTGCTCTGGGTAAGAACACCAAAAGTCCATTTCATGATAGAACTAGGAAGACTAACAATGTTTTGGAATTATTCCACTCATATTTGTGTGGACCTATGTATGTTCCTTCTCTTGGAAGATTCTAGTACTATATACTCTTTATAGATGATTTCTCTAGGAAAACATGGATTTACTTCTTAAAGTGTAAAGAATTAGAAGAAATTCTTAAGAGGTTTAAAAGGTTCAAAATCTTAACTAAAAACCTATCAGGACATAAAATTAAAATTCTTAGAATTGATAATGGAGGGGAATACGATTCAGATTTGTTTAAAGAGTTTTCTAAAGAAATAGGAATTAAGAGGGAGTATACCATTCCTTATAGCCCACAACAAAATGGGGTAATAGAAAGGAAAAATAGAACAATTATAGAAGCAACAAGAGCTATGATATTTGATCAAAATTTAAAATATTATCTTTGGGTAGAAGCCTCTTGTACTATTGTCTATATTCAAAATAGAATTCTTCACTCCTACCTTAAGGATAAAACTCCTAAAGAATTTTTTACTAAGGTTAAACCTAATATAAGTCATCTTAGAATTTTTGGGTGCCCTGTATATATACATGTTCCTAAAGAAAAGAGAACCAAGATAGAACCCTCTAGGAGGAAAGGTATTTTTGTCAGGTATAGTGAAAAATCTAAAGCATATGGGATTTTCATACTTGGTCAGAAAAACATTGAACTTAGTAGGGATGTAATATTTAAAGAAGATTTAGCATTCAAAAGAGCCCTAAGTTCTAAAGATCCATCTCCCTTACTTAGTTCTAAAGAAAATATTGAATCTGAGTTTTAGAGGGAGACCATTGAAGAAATTTAAAATAAAATTCAAGATCTTAATCTTGAGGACACTCAAAATCCAAAGAAAATACCACTTTGGGCCATTAAGATAGTAGATGAAGCACAAGACTTCATTGCACCATCTGGAACCTTCAGAGAAAGCAAAAAACCCAGAAGATTTTCTAGTTATGTATAAAAAATGAGTGATTTATCTAAATCAGAACCAACCAATGTTTCAAATGCTATTAAACATATAGCTTGGAAGGATACTATGATAGAAGAATTTCAATCCATTATTAAGAATGATGTTTGGGAAATTGTTCCTAGACCTAAAGGAAAATTCATTGTTTCTTCTAAGTGGATATTTAAAATCAAGCATGTTGCTGATGGTAGCATTGAAAAATATAAATCTATATTTGTAGCCAGGGGATTCTCTCAGAAAGAGGGAATTGATTATGAAGAAACATTTTCTCTTGTTGCCTAATACCCCTCTGTAACAATAGTCCTAGCTATTATAGCATCAAAGGGATGGAAAGTACATCAGATGGATGTAAAAAAAAATTTCTAAATGGAAAGATTATAGAAGAGGTATATTTAGAGCAACCTAAAGGCTTTGAAACTCATAACCCAAATTTTTTTGTTTATAGGCTTAAGAAAGCTCTATACAAGCTTAAACAAGCTCCAAGAGCTTGGTATGAAAGAATTGATAAGTATCTCACCAGCTTAGGATTCTCCAAGAATGAAGCCAATCCAAATCTATATTATAAATGGGCTAAATATGATATGGTAATTTTGATACTGTATGTTGATGATTTACTAATAACAGGTGATGATCATCTTATAGATCAATGCAAGAAAGATCTAATCAGAGAATTCAAAATTAGGGATTTAGGACTCTTTCATCACTTCCTAGAACTAGAAGTATGGTAGAATTCTAACAACATCATACTTAATCAAGGAAAGTATAGATTTGATATCTTGAAGCGATTTGGAATGTGGAATTGTAGATCTATGTCTTCTCCAATGGAGACTAATCTACATAAACTTAAGGAAACAACAACATAATCATCTTCCATAGATTCTACTCTCTACTGACAGATGATTGGGTCCCTTATGTAATTGGTAAATACAAGACCTAATATTTTCTATGTTGTTAATGCCTTAAGTCAGTTTATGTGTGAGCTAAAGGAGATTCGCCTAGTTGCAGTCAAACACATTATGAGATACTTACAAAGCACTCTTAACCTTGGGCTCAAATATGAGAAAGTTGACTTGGATTTACATGGATTCTCAAACTTAGATTGGGGTGGAAGTGTTAAGCATAGAAAAAGTACTTCAAAATGTTGTTTCAGTTTAGGATCAATGATGATATCATGGATATGCAGAAAGTAGTCATCAGTAGCACAAAGTTCCACAAAAGCCAACTACATTGCAACAACAATGGCCTCTTGAGAAGAAATTTGGCTTAGAATGTTACTTGTGGGATTATTTGGTCAAGCCATGATTCCTACGATTATTCATTGTGATAATCAGAGTTCCATCAAGCTTTCTGTGAATCCGTTTTTCTTTGACAGGTCCAAGCATATTGAAATTCCTTACCATTATGTTAGAGATATGGTAGACAGGAATACTATAAAATTATAATACATTTGTATTGTAGATCGAACAGTAGACATTCTTACCAAACCTCTCTCTCGAGTGAAGATAGATCACTTTAGGAAAATAATTGGTATGGTTGGATTATGAAACATTTTGTATTCTTTAAATTATTAATAAAATAATTATATTGTTAGGTTATTGATTGTTATGGGATACACCATTTGTATTCATTATTTAAGAGGTGACGATCTTTGAGATAATGAACACTTGTATAAAAGACATTATGAGAGATGGCGATCTCTTAGATAATGTGATGTACAATAGAGATCAACTATCAGATCTAGATGAGTTCAAGATCACATTGTGATGTAGACATTTCTATGTCTATGAGTCACAAATTGGATAAATGAAGAATTTAGTTACTCTTCAAATTTTATCCGATGTTCTGGTAGATCTTAAACTCAGGATCATGTTGTGATATAGGACCACCATTACCTATGAGTCACAACTTGGATAAATGAAGAATTTAATCATTCTTCAAATTTTATCCTGTATATTGTATGCTTTGAAATATTGTTATAACTAGTATCAGTAATAAGTCATATCATAGGTATAGTAATATGACATAGTATCATGTGTTCAAAGATACCACATCTTTAGAAGATTTAGATACAAACAGAGTATCAATCTATGCTTATTCATCAAAATTGATGATACTAGATATGTTATCTCTTAGTATGATTATCAAGTTAAGAGGGAATGTTAAAATTTATAACTTTGATCACCATATTGGTCTGATTGTGCAGATCACACATGTATTATCTTACATGAAATGCCTTATAAAAGCTTATTGCTTCTTGTCTAGACATGATCAAAAGCTCCTTCAAATAACTTTGATTAAGTATTAACTTAACTAATCTTAGTTAATTTTGTCTACAAACCATTACCTTCTTAGATTGCCAATTATGAGAATGTGAAGTGGACTGACCTAGGAAGGGTCATGTCCCTTAGAGGGAATTGCCCTTTGGTTGATGTATTTATATAGGGTGTGGTTGAAGTTTAAGGAGACACAAAAATAATAAGTCTACTCCTTGTCAATACTTTCCTAAGATGACTTGCAGAAAATAAAAAAACATTTCCAAAATTATATTTCTCAATTCACTCAAGTTTGTATATTGAAGGTCATCTGCAACAAGCCTAAAACTAGAAGGTAAAATCTAAGTCTGATTTATAACATAATTTTTAGAAGCTTTATAGTTGGGTGCACAAGAAATGCACAACTATTGAAATGTGCACGAGGTTATTGATGCTCTTTCCCTAGTCTTGCCCTATAAAAAGAAAAGAAACAAGTTAGTGGGATTGGTTGAACGTGTTAGATACTTCAACCTAAGTTTGGATTATGTTAGGAGGTGTTGATAAGTAACCCAAATCCAAATTGGAAGCCTTGGTGGAAGTCTTAAGGTGTGCAAAACTATCTTTGCATTAGTTTGCTGACAAAACCCTTAAAACACTGAATTGAAAGCTATTTTTATGCCAGCACTGTACGGAAAGGTTGAAGTCCTTAGACCCTCAAAATATTTAAGGACTCTGAAAAGGGTATCTAGGATGGCCATTTTTTTCACCCCTTGTTAAGGAGTTTTGCAAGTTAATTGGGTTTTTGTGAATTTGGAGGGTTAATTCTTGTAGCCCTATTTCAAGCATTTGGATGCATTTTTGCTTTGTAATTAGAACTTAGTTAGAGTTTCAAGATTGATTTTGATTGAAGTTCTTTAAGAGAGTCCCAAGACATTCCTAGATGACTATCTAACCATTTGGGAGGTCTAATGTGCATTGGAGTGTTACTTGTGTTGATGGGAGTTGGTAAGCAAGTTCGTTCTACCTAATTGATGTGCACCAATTGAATGGATAGGATCTATTGAGTAGAGTCCTAAGGATCATAGGGTGAGTAGAAACCCTATTTGGTCTAGTGTATGACCTAAAGAAACCCTAAGGAAGAGCTTGGGAGAAGCAAGATTGGTTGTCACATCCGTTGATGCAAATCCTAGTGAAACTGTATGAAAAGCCATCCACTTTGAACAAGGTATTTCTCATGAAGAAATTATTTAATATGAAGATGGTATAAGGTGGATCTATTGTAGATCATTTGAATGAGTTTAATACTATTACCAATTGATTATCTTTTGTGAGCGTCAATTTTGATGAAGAAATTAGGGCTCTCTTGAGTTTGTGTTCTTTGCCTGAAAGTTGGAATGGCTTGGTAATGATTCTAATTCTATTTTTGGATCTAATACCCTAAATTTTGATGATTTTATTGGTGTTATTCTGATTGAGGAAACTCCTAGGAAAACCTCAGGTGGATCTACATCAGGAAGTGCTTTGAATGCATAAAGCAGAGGCAGAATGACTTAGAGAGGAAGTAATTCTAGAAATCATGGGAAATCAAGACAAAAATAAAAGGAGAAGAGGTATCAATCTACATGACCAAGATATTTCTAGTACTATGGGAAACTAGGGCATAAGAAGAAATATTGTTGAACTTGAAAGAACAATAAAGGAGACAAACAAGAAGGGAACAAGAAGGCAACTGTAGTAAGTAACAAATTTGAAGAGGATTATTTGCTTCTTTTTTTAGAAAGTTTTGATGATTTATGAGTTTTAGATTTAGGGGCTTCATTTCATGCTACACCCCATAGAGGTTATTGTATTGATTATGTCTAAAGGGATTTTGGGCGTGTTTGTTTGGTGGATAATGAACCCTATTAGATTGTTTGAAAGGGAAAAGTTAAGATTAAGTTGCAGAATGGGAATCATTGGCTACTACATAAGGTAAGACATGTTCCAAGGTTGAGAAGGAATTTAATTTCAGTACAGAATTTCAGTAATGAGGGTTGCATAGTTACTTTTAATGACAAAAATTGGAAGGTTTCAAAAGGATCCCCTATAGTAGGAAAAGGTGTGAAAGTAGGTACCTTATATCATTGTACATGTCATATTTATCCTTCTACTTTAACTATTTTAGAGAAAAATGAATATTCAGGAATAGTTGCTACAGTTGAGCAAGGAGAAGAAACAATTGTTGCAGATTCTGATACAACGCTATAACACAATAGACTTGAGCACATGAGTGAGAAAGTTATGAAATTACTTCATTCAAAGAAATGTTTACCAGGTCTGAAATGTGTCAATATGAATTTCTATGAAAGTTGTGTATATGGAAAATAAAAGAGAGTGAGTTTTGTGAAGAGTAGGAAGGAAAAGAAAAATGAAAAATTAGAGCTTGTGCATATAGATGTATGAGAACTAGCTTAGGTATCTTCCCTTGGTGTCTCTCATTATTATGTTACATTCATTGATGATGCAACTAGAAAAGTACATGAGTTTATTTCCTCAGACATAAATTTGATATATTTGTAACTTTTAAGATTTGGAAATGCTTGGTTGAAAATGAGACTGGTAAGAGATTAAAATGTCTTAGATCTGATAAAAGTGGTGATTATTGTAGCTATAACTTTGAATATTATTGCTTCACTAATGGTATTCATAGACATAAAACTATTCCAAGGACTTCATAGGAAAATGGAGTGGTGGAACGCATGAACGAGACAATAATGGAGCGTGCAAGGAGCATGAGGTTGCATGTTGGGTTGCCCTTAAACATGTGGGCAGAGGCTATCAATACTATTATATATTTGATTAATAAAGGTCCTTCTACTACTTTAGGTTTTGGTATTCTAAAGGAAGCATGGAATGGTAAGAAAGTGAGTTATTCTTGCCTCAAAACCTTCGGTTGTGAAGCATTTGCACATATAGATTCTAAAAATAGAATCTAGTTTGAAGCTAAGTCAAGGAAATGTGTATTTTTTGGATATGGAATTGATGAATTTTGTTATAAGCTTTGAAATTTTGAAAATTGTAAAATTTTAAGAAGAATGGATGGCATATTCAATGAGAAAGTGTTGTACAAAGATTTGTTGCAGCAACATGAGAAGAAAGAAAATGATTATGTAATGTTGGATGATACTTCAAAAGATTATGTTAATGTTGGAAATATAAGAGGAGTAACTAAGAGGGGAGGGGTGAATCAGTTACTACTAAAAGAAATCCCAAATCCCTTAGATGTCAATTCAAAACATAAACTTTACTAAAATTGTTGTTACTCGGTTAACAGTTAACACACAGACACTTGGTTAGCACTAACAATATGTTGTGACTCAACAAGCACTAAAATATCAACTATTACTCAAAAAATATTGAACATGAAAATCTTAAGATATTAACTATGATTAACCTTAATTAACTTAGTTACATACACATAAAATAAATAGCATGAACACAAGTGACACCAAGATTTCACATGGAAACCCAATTTGGGAAAAACCACCAATTGCAACTAGTTACTGAATTTCACTCTTTTGAAGTGAACCCTATTAGGAGCCAACCCTGTCAAAGGTTACACAATAAAATTTTAGGTGTGACCCTGTTAGAGGATTTAATCACCCTATTAGGAGTGGTCTTGTTAGAGGTCTTTAGGCACTTCAATCTAGAAATGTCACCTTGTTAGAGGATTTGGCAAATAGTTGTTAAGATAACTCGGTTAAGAGATTTGATACACTGATACAATGGTTAGAGAGTAAAAATGATATGACTTGATTATTGATACAACTATATTGCTAATTTTAAATTCAATTCTAGTTCAAATACTTGATCCTTCCTAATCAGATTAATCTTTTTTTCCCAACAAAGATATTCTGATTATCCTTCCAATTCACTTCCTCTAAGAATCTTCTTCTCTTCCACACACTCTCACATTCAATTCTCAAATTGACCTTATACTTATATTATTAACATTATCAAGTTGGCTTGAATACAACTTAAAATAATTAGTATTCATCTCCTCAATCGGCTAGAACCAACAAACAAATCCATTAAACTCAATATGCCAAAATAAAAAAATCCTTTGTTAGTCAACCCTGCTCGGTAGACACTAACACTAGAATGATTTTCCTATGTTAACCAAGTGAACTTGGTCAACACTACATCTTCACAAACTTCCTTTGGTAACTAAGTGAGCTCAGTTAACACTAGTTCCATCCAACTTTCCTTTGTTACCTAAGTGAGCTTAGTTAATACTCAACTTTCATGAACTTCTCTTTGACACTCGAGTGAACTTGATAAACATTATCTTTTGAACTTGGCAAACACTAAAATGCTTGACAGACATAGGAAACTATCTTCATTGCCCGAGTGAGCTCAGCATACACTGACTAGTAAAGATATGACATTTTGTGTAACATCAAAGACAATATACAATTGATCAATAGTTATAGCATTTCCTCATGCTCTGCAACAATTGCAACAACAAATACCACACAACCTAGTGAATGTTAAACAGTCAACAAGGCTAAGTAGACCTCCAAATTTTCTCCCTCTTCATATTCATTAACAAATTTTGGTGAACCTAAATGTAACGATTAAGCTGTGTAGGTGGATATAAAGATTCAATGGGAGTTTGCAATGAAAGAAGAAATGGACTCCTTGCTAAAAAATTAGACATGGGATTTATGCAAGTTGGATGTACGTAAAAGAGCTTTACAAAATAATGGGTTTACAAGTTGAAAGAAGATGATGGAGGTAAGAAAATAATTAGAGCCAAATTAGTTGTAAAAATATTTGCATAGAAAAAGAGCATTGATTTTGATGAGATATTTTCTCCTATTATTAAAATGACTTCTATTCTTACTGTTTTAAGTATTGTAGCTTCTGAAATATTGTATTTGGAGCAGCTTGATGTTAAAACAACCTTTCTTCATAATGATTTGGATGAAGAGATATATATGGTACAATGAAAAGGATTTGAGTTCAAAGGTAAGGAGAACTCAGTGTGCAGATTGAAGAAAAAATTATATGGCTTGAAGCAAGCACCTCGGCAATAGTATCTTAAATTTGACAATTTTATGAATGAGCATGGTTATACTTAGTGTCATTCTGAAAATTGTGTTTATTTTAAGAGTTTAGATAATGACAACTGCATATTTATGTTTATGTGTTAATGACATGCTTATAGTTGAGTCTAATATGGATCATATTAAGGAGTTGAAATGATAGTTAGGACATTCATTTGCTATGCAGGAGTTGGTGGCAGAAAAGCAAACCCTTGGTATAAAAATTTGCAAAGATAGAAAGAACACAAATTTGACATTATCTCAGGTTGATTATATTGAGAAGGTGTTGCAACATTTCTCTATGGAGAATGCCAAAGCTATCAGCACACCTTTACCTGGCTATTTGAAGTTGAGTAAGGAGATGTGTCCAAAGACACATGAAGAGGAGGATAAGATGTCCAATGTATCTTATTCTTCAATTATAGGAAGCTTAATATATGCTATGGTATGTACTAGGCCAAATATTGCACATGTAGTGGGAGTTGTTAGCAGGTACATGAATCATCTAGGGATTGAACATTGGAATGCAATCAAATGGATTCTCAGATATTTGAGAGGAACATCTAGTGAGTGTTTACATTTTGGGGGCTCTACTACTAATTTATAGGGCTATGTTGACTCAGATTTGGTAATGGATATTGATACTAGGTGGAGTACTACAAGTTATGTATTTACTATTGGTGGGACAACAATTAGGTAGATTTCTTAGTTATAGAAAGTTAATGCTTTATCCTCTACAAAGGTAGCCAAGGAGTTGATGTGGCTTTAGTTCCACATGGAAGAATTGGGATACCCATGGAGGGATGATTATTTGTTTACATATAGATAGAGTGCAATTCATCTTGCCAAGAATTATGCTCTACATTCAAAGACAAAACAAATATAGTTGAAGTACCATTTCATTCGATCAATTTTAAATTATGGATAGTTAAAGATGGAATAGATACATATTGATGATAATCTAGTAGATATGTTTACCAAGGCAGTAACAAGGGAGAAGTTGAACTTCTCTTTAGCTTTGGTTGGTCTTCTAAACTGAACATAATAAAAGAACAAAAGTAGTCCAGGGTGATTTTATATTTCAATGTGAGGTTATTGTTGTGGAGTCTAATCAGCCTCCAAGTGGGAGATTATTGTGATGCGGAGCCTAATCAGACTTAGAGGTTTATTTGATGCAATTTCCCCCCATATTATTTCTATGGGGTTTTGGGGGCAGTGCCCAAGGTGTATTCCCTATTACAATATAGGGTGGGGTCAAGGGGCACCGCCCTCGTGGGCCAAAAATGATTATACTATTGTAAAAGGTGTTGTATCCTATTTTTCTATTGGAAAACTTGTTCTAACCCTAATTTTGATAGTGACAAAAGTTTGTATAAAATGGCTTAGGGCTAGAGATTTCATAATGTATGATGGCATTGTAGCTTCTTCTAGCAATATTGAGATGTAATGGATTATGGATTGTAATCACTAGGTAATAATATATTGGACTTGTTGTTGGTGGATGTAGCCTAGGGATTGGGTGAACCATGTTAAATCCTTGTGTCTTGTGTTCTCTTCTCTGTGATTTATTATTTTCTAATATTGGCTATATTTGCATGTAACTGTTATTTATGTATGTGCTTAATCCTAACAAAAGGGAGTTGGAGTGGCACTTGACCGAGTTTGAGGTAAGGGTTCTCTCTTTTTTCATTCATTTATTAATAATATGCTTAAAGAAAGTTTTTTTAAATGTTTTAATACCAAAAATGTATAGTTTTTATTTTTTTTTAAATGAAATTTATAAAAATTATAATCTTAATAATTTACTGGAAAAAAATGTATCTATTTTGTACTATTTTGTTTAAGTTAAATTATTTTTTATACTTTAGAATTGATTTAATTATGTAACTTAAGATGACACATTTGATTGAAATAAGGCTTAAATTTAAACCTTGAAACTCTATAATGTATATTAAATAGGGCTTAAACTTAAATCTTCAAACTATTAAACCAATATAATAGAACATAAACCTTCAAACTACTAAACACGTATAACAGAACTCAAACCTTCAAACTGTTTAACTTATTATAGAATATCAACCTTCAAACTATTTAACCCTTAGGAAAAAACTTAAAATTTCATCCTATTAAGCGTAAAACAAAACTTAATGTATTAAACTATTAAACTTAGAACACAAACTTATACCACTAAATGATTAACCCTCGCATACTTCTTTTTCTACTTCCCCCTATGTAATGTCCATGTACCCCTTTGCATTTTTAGGTAATCATTTAAAAACTTATTCTTATTTGACCATATATTGCATGCACATAATTCCATAACACTTCTTTATTCCTATTTAATTATATACCCTCTTCTTTGTCCATGTTTATTCATTCTATATTTGTACCCTTACATTATCCTAGTCTAAGATAGGTCCTAAATCCTTATAACCTATTTTTTATAATAACAAAAAATTATTATTTTACATATTAGGGTAAAGTTTATATTGATTCACACTAAACATCACATTAATAGTCTTGAGTCTTATGTGCAACTCTAAAATTATTGCTTTCAAAACTTTTCAAACCACATGTATCGCAATTTTCTCTTCACACACACACACACACAAACACCCATTTGTATATATATATAATATATATACATGCATATATATATACATATATACATGTATACCCATGTATATACATGTATATATATGTACATACATACATATACATGTGTATACCCATGTATATACACACATGTATATAGATATGCATATTTACATATATAAACACATATATAGATATGCATATTTACATATATAAACACATATATATTTATACATATACATATATACATACATATATATACATATATACATACATACATACATAAATACATACATATATACATACAGACATACATACATACATATGTGTGTGTATATATATATATACATATACATCTATATACATCTATATATACATATATACATGTGTATGTATACAATGCATGTGTATACATGTATACATGTATATATACATATATGTATATACATGTATACATGTATATATACATATATGTATATACATGTATACATGTATATATACATATATGTATATACATGTATACATATACATATATATTTATACAAATACATATATATACACACACATGTATATATACATCTATATACACATGTATATATTGTATGTGTGAATATGTGGCCTCTGCTAACACACACACTTCAACACAGTCATTGTATGCGGATTCATCCCGAAATGAACATTGGATTGTTCATCCGAAAATTAGTCTGCAAAGCGACCTGTTGCCTTCTACCTAAAGGAAATTGCTTGTCAGATATCCTCATATTCGAGGTGTTTAAGCAACCAGACCCTGTAAGAACGAAAGATTTGAAAAAAAATGTGACTATATATGAGAATGCAGATTAATCTAGAATAGAGTATGCACGTTTAATCTAAGAACATGTAAAAAAATTATACTAAATGTATGCATATCAAATTTAGAAAATGAATATGAAAATAGGGATCTCAAATGAATGCACAATTCAACAGCAATTCAATGCAAATTCTCATTCAACCTCTTCCCAAAATGAAGAGATGAGGGTCTCTTAAATAGACTTTCGTGGAATCCATCAACGATTGAGATTGATTTCAATCAACGGTCAGGATTAAAGGTGAAGTTCAGTCGTAAAGGGAGATTCCCAAATTAAAGGGAGTTAACAGATTTAATTTGAGTAAAATAAGGAGTTAACTAATTCAATTTGAGTAGAAAAAGGAGTTAACTCATTTAACTCATTTTTTATCAATAGTGAACTGGAAATTTCCCTTTTTGAACTGAAGAAGGATTTTGGAGAGATATTTAATTTAATAAAATGAGATATGCTCTCATAATTACCTTTTCTATTTAATTAAATAATTTTATTTAATTAATTAGAGACACTTTTCTTATTTAATTAAATAACTTCATTTAATTAATTAGGAATGGCTTCCCATTTAATTAAATAACTTTGTTTAATTAATTTAGAAGTAAGTTCTCCATTTAATTAACTAATTTTGTTTAATTAATTAAAATAGGCAATTTATTAAATTAAATAAATTTAATTCTATAGTACATTAGCCTTAGGATATAATTTAATTTAATTAAAGTATAAATACTTAATAATTAAATTAAATATTAATCAATAGATTTAATGTGACTAATATGAGTAAATACTATAGGAATTAAATAATAAGCATGATGAATGCAGATTTAGGTTTTCTGCATTTGACAATTAAGTCAAGTAGCGAGTAGCAAAATGAAAATTGCCTATTAGAATAGGTCTTAGGATTAATCAGAAATAGACCAGAATTGGTTAAGATGGCAATGAGCCAATTTTTGGGTATTACATTTTGCCCCTCTTTGAATGAATGTGCGAGCAGCACGTTCAATTCAAAGATAATCAAAAAGCATGATGTGAACATGAGATTGGTTTCGAAGTTGATTACACGGAGACCAATTGATAAGCTTTTAAGTACTATCTCTAGAACAGAGCTTAATCCCAAGGAATCTAAGTAGAGCACCTAGATACCTAAGATTGGTAGCATTTAAAAGACTATCTCCAGAACGAAGCGTAGTTTTTAAGGATCTAGACAAAACATCTAGATACCTGAAATTGATAGCATTTAGAAGATTATCTCCAGAACAGAGCTTAACCTTCAAGGATCCGGATAGAACACCTAGATACCTAAGATCGATAGCATTTAGAAGACTATCTCCAGAACGGAGCTTAACCTTCAAGGATCCAGATAGAACACCTAGATACCTAAGATTGATAAAAGATAACAAGGTCCAATCATGAGTCATAGAATCATCCCCAGAATGAGGCTTGATCCTCAGGAGTCAGGGTTTAGACTGTCCCAATACCTATCCATCAAACTCTGAGAAGAGTTGTTATAAGGTTGATCAATTGATGAAAAGATAAGATAGATGGAAAAGATGCCAGATAGAAGGGAACAAGATGCCCCGAGCGATGAGATGCCCCAAATGATAAGGACATAAGATGGGAACTAGATGCCCCAAGCAATAAGTATTTAATGATGTAATCATCCTGCCCCCTCAGGAGCGAAATCGAAAGATGACACACCAAAAATATGATTTGAAGCAATATATCATGAGAGGTAGAAGAAATCTGAGATTCAACAGAATCTAGAAGAGATCATAATGATCTAAAGAAGATTCAGGATTGATTTGAAATGATTGTGATGTCACAAAGACCAAGTTTGACCAAAAGTTGACCAGATGTAGCCACAATTGACTTGTGTTGAATATTTTCAAAATGAATTTTGAAAATATGGAAAATGTAAATTTGAAAGGATTCCAAGTAGCACAAAGTACCAGAAAGATTTGCGCTACACAAGCGTTAAATCGCGTCAGTCCCCAAAATTTTAAAATGCATTTTTTAGGCTTTTAGGTGTGTCAAATTTTGAATTTGATCCCGAAAATGGATCCAAAATGGTCCAATTAGCCAAGGGTGTGATTTTTGCGCAAATCTGAGCACTTTGAAAAATTTGGTCAACAGCTATATAAGGGCTTGAGGGGTCATTTTCAATTCATTTGTGCTTTTGTTTTGTAGTGATTTTGAGCTCTGATAGAGACATGGCAGTGAATGTGAGATATCATCGTTTTGAGTGCTCTAGACGACACAGTCGGCCAACAGACTACGGACCATCGGTGAGTCATCGATTTCTCATCTTTGTACTTTTGTTTTCACATATTTTGAGGTCATTTATTGCACAGTTTAGCATGTTTTTTTAGGGGTCAAATCTTTCTTCTCGCGAGACTGATCTCTTCTCGTGTGAAGATCTTCTTTATTTGTGCAAAGATTCAGGGCTGTCTATTTCTTTGCGCATGGCAGTGAGGGTCTTCGCACGGGAGGCATTTGGTTTCACGCGAAGAAAGAGATTCTTCACGCGAGGCGATTCGGTTTTCGCGCAAAATCTTCTTTTCTTGCACAGACATTAATTTCTTTGTGCAAGCAACTCTTTTTTCGCACGAATTCGTGATTCTTCGCGCGAAGAAAGAATGTCTTCATGTGAAACTGTATAATTTCACATGAAATTCCATGACAGTTTTGACTTTCGCACTTAAAAATTTCATTTTATTTCATTTTGATGCTTCTTTTGACTTGATACTGATCGTTTGTTTGTCATTTTTTGTTGTGCGTGTAGGAGGTCTTTGGAGACATTGCATTTAGGTCACACTGTCCGTCATATGGAGAGTTATTGTGGAGTTCGAATGACGCAGATCAGGCACACATTGCCCGATTGGGTTTGTCTTCTCTTTGTCGGATTCCAACCATGATGGTGAATCACGGCTTACTCATAGATTTGGTGGAGCATTTCCATTCAGAGACGAACAGCTTCCACTTGCCGATGGGTGAGATGACCATCACTCTGAAGGACATCTAGAGGATTCTGAGGATTTCTTTCCACGGGACTTGGGTCATCTATGATACAGTACCTCGAGCAGGGACAGAGGCATTATCAGTTGTGTTCGGGAGAGAGCTACCGAGGGGGAGAGCCATCAACTGGGATGAGCTCATGCATACCTATGGACCGACACACAGGCTAGCATCTATGCTAGCTATATTCTTGAGCTGTTTCTTATGTCCTGACAGAGGACATCATGGTTTGGAGTGCGGGTGGGGGATCATGCTCCGTAGGATGGTTGAGGCACTCGAGATCTTTGGGTGGGGTCAGTGCATGTTGGCCCATCTTTTTCATGATATGCATGAGGTCATCTTTCATGAGAAGAAGACCATGGCAGCGAGAGTATATGTGTTACAGATCTAGGCCTAGGAGCATCTCCCTGTATGTAGGCTGATTTTTGAGGATGCTCGGGAGCCCATGGAGCCCTATATTTGCAGATATCGAGGGCATATTACCTAGGCCCACCTAGGTAAGACAGAGCAGTGGAGGATACATCTTGATGACCTGGTGTCTATTGTATGGTGACCCTAGTGAGAGACAGAGGACTCTGATGATGCTCCTAGAGAGTTACCGTGGATGTTTAGTTCTTGACCACTGGTGGGCAGGACGACATCTGTTATGGAGAAATTTGTGATCTCTTGAGTTTGGTGGCAGTATGGCCGACCACACGATATTTTTCCTGAGTTCTGCAGCTATGCCAGGTTGCAGAAAGACATCGAGCGGGGGTGGCTAGCACGAATGGATCTAAGACGATCCATGATAGACATCTGCAGGATTACCTACCAGCGATAGCAGATGCCAGGATGATGCCTGCATATCAGGCATTTTTGATTAGCCATCCATTCCCATGTTTTATAAATCTAGTGGGGATGGTAGGGCAGGCAGTGCAGATAGAGAGACAAGCACCCCAGCAGCAGCAGGCATAGCCATAGCCTCTAGTTCAGCCACAGCAGTAGTCACGAGTCTAGCACTGGGTTTAGCAGATGCAGATTCCCCCACATCAGATGGGATCAGACTCAAGTGTCAGGTGTAGTGGGAGTGGACAGAGCTGATGCCACAAGTAGAGGATAGAGGAGGAGGCCCCTCAGTAGGAGGCTCCATAGCAGCAGGTGCCACCACAACCACAGGCACCACCACGGCAGCAGGCACCTGAGATGTTAGATGAGGATATGCTGGATCAGTCGGTAGGTGGGGTGTAGGATGCAGTATGGAGGTATCGAGAGTGGGTTCATGCAACCTCCCAACAGTTGGGAGAGTTACAGATTGTAGTAGCAGTCTGAGATGCGCAGCTAGTGGAGAGACAGCGAGAGATAGATCATTAGAGGGAGCGTGCGGAGACTGCAGAGCGAAGGCTAGAACTGGTGCAGGATGAGATCTGCTTCCAATCTACTCGGGATGCATATTACTATGCTGCATACACCAGTGCCGTACCAGATGAGACATTGCAAGTTCAGCGATTCTCTCAGTACGCGCGAGAGTCTAGAGGTGCACGACCTCCTGTCAGGCCAGATATGCCACCACCGCCTTCACCACCTGCTGCCCCTGCTCTTCCTACTCCTCTTGGAGGTGAGGGTTCAGGACAGAGTTAGACACTCTGTGCCTGATTTTTGATTTTGATCCCTTGCTATGTATCGATTGGTGTGCCAGCACCACATGTATCATTTTTGATCGATTGTGCTCGAGTAGCGCCCATTTTTTGTACTGACCCATTCTTTGATATATATATATATACAAGATATTGAGTCGAGTATTCCTGTGTCCATGTCATTGTCTATTTTTTTTTTCTTTGATGTACATGAGATGTATGTTGTACTTAGATAGAACGCATATGTATGAACTGACATCTTACATAGTGTTGCGTGTTTTTGTTTGACAGTCACAGGTATTCCATTGAGGAGCGTGAATCGACGAACCAAATGCTTGTGGAACTGTAGAGGAATCTGATGCATGTGGAGTATGAATAGAATTACCATCGAATTACGTGCTAATGCAAATGAAGTATATAATGCAAGACTATGTTAAATGCAACCCTAGGTCTGGTTACCAAGCCTCGACAATTTATCATCATTGGATATAAAATAAAGCTCGCATGTGATACAATTTCCACTGACATTGCAATCATGAAAATATGAATATAACATATGTTATTGGGGTGTCAAGATTAAATGTAAGCATTCAAGGCACAAGAAGCTAGAATGACCAAAACATTTGTCCCTTTTAATGTAGCAAGTTAACATAAGCATCAGAGCATAAATGCTAGGATGACCTGAATGTTTCTTGCATAATAGGCACACCAAACACACGAGAGATCCGTCTTATATTAAGTACTTCAATGACCTTTGTGTTCGTAACCTGAGACAGAAGTGTGCTAAATATACTCGCAGTGACCCGTACATTCACTTAGCAAGACGAGTATCAATATTTACTGTAGCATGAAGAGTTCACTCCAACAAACAAGGAGAAGCACCAATGTTATTGACGTATTCTTATAAAAGGAGTCAAGGTACACACGGCCATCTAATACGAGATGGAGGCTCTTATAGTGGACACCCCTCTTATAGGAATAAATCAACTGATTGGAACTAAATTGCAAATAGAAAGCAAAGGAAAAGATCATACCCCCTAGTCATTGCTTCTCTAGTTGAAGATGACATCATCGAGTTGCTTGAGGAGATATGATAAAGAAAAAAAAAGCAAACAAAGAAAATGCTCAGCATATCCAAACAAGTATATCATTTTTTGAATTCAAAGTTTTTGGGATTGATGTCAAGTGTCAATGTCCAGAACAAGTTTGAAAAAAATATCTTTAGTAAGGTGACGACAGTAGGTAGACACAATCAGAATGACTGGTGACTGAGGTCAAAGAGGAATCTTCATGATGAAGAACCTAAGACGGACTGAGCGACAGTAGACAGACACAACCAGGACAACTGTTGACTGACGCAAGAGATTTTCCATAAAGGAATCTGGAGACATGACTTAGCAACAGTAGACAGACACAGTTGAAACAACTGGTGACTATTGCAAAAGAGATTCTACGAGGAGAATCTCAAAAAGAGAGTGACATCGACGACAGTAGGCAGACATAGTGAGGACCACTGGTGACTGTCGCGAAGGAGATTTTATGACAAGAATCTCCAAAAGAGTGTGACACTGGCGACAGTAGGCAGACGCAGTGAGGACCATTGGTGATTGTCGCGAAGGAGATTTTATGAGGAGAATCTCCAAAAGAGTGACACTAGCGACAGTAGGCAGACGCAATCAAAATGATTGGTGACTGTCGTGAAGGAGATTCTATGAGAAGAATCTCAAAAAGAGTGACACTAAGGGGGAATGCCACCGAGCTGTGACAAGACTCAATCCATGGATACATGAGCGGAAAGTAAGAAACCAAAAGCATGAAAGCGATTGTACAGAATAGCCAGAAGATGCGCTGCAAGATGGAGCATTGGGAACAAAAGGCGCCTGTTTACTAGGTTTTCACCTTCTTGGCAAGTTTTCTCGCTTTTTTTTTTTAGGACTTTTTTTGATTTTTAGATTTTTTTCAGGACATACAAATATGTACAAAGAGATTGCTAAGATTAAATCAACTGTAAAACCGCTTCAGGTGGAGAGTGTTGATAGACTCTTTAAGCACTTCTCCTTCAGTTGTGGAAAGCTGATAAGCGCCAGATCCATATACTGCAGTAATGATGTACGGACCTAACCAGTTTGGTTTAAGCTTTCCCTTTTGCATTCATTGTTGTTGATTCTTAGGGTTCTCTCTTAGGACGAGATCACCCAGCTGGAAGTCATGTGGCTTGATTCTCCTATTGTAGCTTCATGCCATTCTTTGTTGATATGCTCGTAGATGATCACAGGCCACTTTTCGTCATTCATCTAGTAACACAAGCTCTTGAAGTCGAGCTATCCTGTAGTCATCATCAGTGATAAGGCCTTTCATGGAGATTCTCAAGGTAGGAATCTCAACCTCTATTGGAAGCACAGCATCCGCCCCATACACCAATGCAAAAGGAGTCATGCTCGTTGGAGTTCTAATGCTTGTCCTATATGCCTACAAGGCTGGATTGATCTGGAGATACCAATCTCTCCCTCACTTATTGACTATGCAATGAAAAATTTTGAGGATCGCCTTATTGGATGCCTCAGCTTGGCCATTACCCTGGGGGTAATAAATGGAAGACCAATGTTGTGTAATCTTGAATTTCTTGCACATTTCCTTGAAGTCTTTATTTTTGAACTGTCCTCTATTGTCAGTAATGATTGAGGATGGTATACCATATCTACAGATGATGTAGTTTGTGATAAAAAGTGCTACAATTTTGCCATCAACAATTGTGAGAGGGACTGCCTCTACCTATTTCGTGAAATAATCTGTAGCAGTGATAATGAACTTATGTCCATTGGAAGAGGTTGGGTGAATCTGCCCCACCAAGTCAAAGGCCCATTGTTGAAATGGCCATGTTGTAGTAGAGGGAATCAGCTCTCTGGCTGGAGCGTGAATGAGATTCCCGTGTAGCTGACACTGCTTGCAGGACCTAGCATATTTAATAGCTTCTTGCTCCATTTTAGGCCAGTAGTAACTAGCACGAAGGAGTTTGTGAGCTAGTGTTGGACCATTGGAATGAGATTCGCAAATGCCTTCGTGAATGTCAATTAGTGCGCATTTGGACTCGTCGGGTTCTAAACACCTAAGGAGTGTTCCATCGAGACCTCTCCTATACAGATCTTCAGAAATAATGACATAATGTGAAGCATTACGGATTAGGTAATGTTTCTCATTTTGGGTCAAACCTTCTAGAATGGTTTGATTACGAAGGTAGGAATAGATGTGATGGTAGCAGGATGATTCTTGTCCTATAATAGAACAAGTCATCCTGGAATCAGGTGTGTCATAGGCTGGGTAGTGTAACGCTTCCACCAAGAACTCATGTCGAAGATCATTTTCTAGCATTTGTAGCAAGGAGGCCAGAGTGGCCATAGCATCAGCCGCTTTATTATCAACGCGTGGAACTTGTTGGAAGGTGATGTGTGAAAAATACTTTGACAAGTCATCAACCATGCATTTGTAAGGAATTAGTTTTTTGTCCTTTGTTTGATACACATCATTTACTTGGTTGATAACAAGCTGAGAGTCACCAAAGATATCCAACTGATCTACTCTTCATTCAGCTGCAATTTTCATACCATTGATCAAAGTTTCATATTCAACAATGTTATTTGTACAAGGAAATAGAATCTTGTACGCTTTGGGCAATGAGTATCTTTTTGGTGTAATGAAAAGTAATCCAGCACCTGATCCTTGTTGTGTGAAGGACCCATCGAAGAACAGAACCCATGTATGGTGAGTGAGTGTTAGAATTGACTCATCTAGAAAATCAATGTTTATTGGTAGAAGACTCTGTATGGGTGCCACAGCCAGTTGGTCTACAATTTCTTGTCCCTTTATAGCTTTGCATTCAACATATTGGATGTCAAACTCACTTAGTATCATAACCCATTTAGCCAATCTTCTTGTGAGAGCTACCTTACTGAGCAAGTACTTTAATGGATCTATTTTAGCCACAAGCCGTGTAGTGTGGGCAAGCATGTAGTGTCTCAACTTTTGGCAAGCAAAGACAACTGCCAAGCAAGCTTTCTCAATAATGTTTTAATTTTTCTCATAAGAGACCAATGTTCGGCTCAAGTAATAAATAGCTCTTTCTTTGTTTTCATTGTCTTCCTAAGCCAATAGGATTCCCAAAGATATTTCAGTGGCTGAAATGTATAAAAGCAAAGGCTTCCCATCCATAGGAGGCATCAAGATTGGTGGATTGACAAGATATTATTTGATCTATGTTAAGCTTTTCTCACAATCCTGGCTCCAATTGAATTTCACACCCTTATGTAAGGTCTTTGTGAAGGGTTGTGATTTATCCGCCAATTGTGAAATAAACCTGCGAATAGATTGAAACCTTCCCTGTAGTCCTCTCATCTGACTGATGTTTCAAGGTGGTGGCATGTCCATTATTGCTTGTACTTTTTTTGGATCTACTTCAATTCCCTTTGACGAAACAATATATCCTAACAATTTTCTTGATGTGACACCAAATGCGCATTTTTTAGGATTGAGCCGAAGATTGAATTTTTCCATATGATCTAGGATGGGACCCAAATCTTGTAGATGAGTATTGTGTTTAGCGCTTTTGACCAAGGTATCATCAACGTAGTCCTCCATGGTTCTATGCATCATGTCATGGAAAATTGTAGTAACAGCTCACTGATATGTAGCTCCAGCATTCTTTAAACCAAATGGCATCACATTCCAACAAAAGGTTCCCCATGCACATGTGAAATCTATTTTCTCTTGATTTTTTGGCACAATTTTTATTTGATTGTATCTAGAAAAACCATCCATAAGTGAGTACATCTCATAGCCAGTTGTCATGTCCATGATCATATCAATATTAGGGAGCGAAAAGTCATCTTTAGGACATGCCAAGTTAAGATCACAGAAGTCTGTACAAACTCTAATAGATTTATCGTGCTTGGACACAAGGACAATATTGGATATCCATTCAGCATAATCAATTGCACAATGAAACCAGCCTTCAAAAGTTTCTCCAATTCGGCTTTGATGAGCAATGCAACATGAGGATGCATTTTTTGAAGCTTCTGTTTAACTGGTTTGATGCCTGGTGCTATGGACAAGTGATGCATGATAAGATCAGGATCCAATCCTAACATGTCAGAATATGTCTAGGCAAAATTTATTTTCTTTCCCTTGAAAAAGGCAATGAATTGTTCCTTCTCTTCAGGCGATAATGACTGCACCAGATGTATCACATGAGGATGTTCTTCTGTGCCCAGGTTAATTGGTTGTGTCGGGTCTATTAACATTGATGATCTCTCCTAAAAGTGACTAGGAAGGACATCAAATATCTCATCCCCGAGTGCCTCAAAGAGGTTTTCACCCTTGGATACGTCTTTTGTTTTTACTTTTTTGGGATCTGACACTGTCACAATGTGGTTTTCACCATTGAACCTCTTGCATTTTTTCTTTTTAATTATGTGACTGAGATATTTGATGTCAGCCTCAGTCATGTTGATACTTTGCTCATTGGTGGAAGACATTACAAGTTCAATAGCGTTTAGGTAACAGGCAAGAGCATAGTCATTCTGGAACGTGGGGACTTCGTTAGATGCATTGGGGTTCCAGTCTATAAGCTTGAGATGTGCGAGTGAGAGAGTAGTGGCTGGTTCAATGGCATTCACATTATAGTCATTAAGTGTGTGGACTAGCAATTCGAGACCTATGGCAACCTCATCCATAGGTGTATTCAAATGCCTCGAAGTACAAACATTAGTAATTGACAACTCTAGGACACTAGTTGGATTAGACCCCCGTGACCTAACCCTAGACATTTCACTCACTTCAATTTGATTTTCATAGACATGCACTTGGTCAATGTCTTTATCAGTAGTCACTTTTGAAAGATTGTCAAACTCATATTCATGAGAATCGATGCTAAATGGTGAGAGACTATAGAACTCCCCAACAGTGATAGGGACATAATCTCCTTCAGCCTCTAGATTCTTACACAAATACTCAATACAGCATGGCTGACTAGATTCTCCCTTTTTTGAATGATATTTGAGTTGCTCAGTATTGTCCTCAAAAGAATCACTAGTATCATCTACATTGCTAACACGTGGCACAAAGTCATCTGGCTTAGCAAAGAATTTAGCGAGATCATAAGGAATAGGATGAGGGTAGGAATCCTCATCATTAGATTCTTCTTCTCGAGTACCTGACTCAGATTGTGACTCATTTTCAAATGAACTTTCAGGTACAGGTATGAATTTATTGGATCCCAAATGGAAAGGGACCTTCTTAAACCCTAGGCTAGTTGTGTCATTGTTGCTTCGAGCTATTTCTTTAATAGGATCTATTAGACCATTGTTATTACACCCAATAGGGTTGGTTCCCTTGTAACCAAAACGCTTCATAAGCTTAAGATCGGGTCCATATCTCTTAGGAATGATTTCTCGAGCTTGTTCTGTTAGGTCCACCGGAGCCTCTTCTTTGTAAAGCCATGCAACAATGGCTATGTTTTCACTTTCATCTTCTAAGGGAACTATAGCCTTGACAAAAGAGCCATTAAACTTGGTCTGAGGTGTCAGCACAAATGGCTTCTTTGCTTCTGAGGGCCTCCCATAATGTCGAGGGGACTCTGGAATAGATGTTAATGACAGCACTGGTTCCATGTGGTACTCTCCAATACCAGTTTCTTTTAGTTTAAATGACTTCTCCATTTGTTTCAGCTTATTGTTGTGACAATCAGTAGATTCACGGTTAGCAGGGATGAAAGAATCAGCAGCTTTGAGCATATTGTAGGTGTAGCTATTAGTGGTAGGAATAGTAACCTCGGAGCCATGAAATGGGAATTTAATGCATTGGTGGTATGTGGATGGCATAGCATGCATCTCATGTATCCATGGCCGTCCCAACAAAATGTTGTAGGCTAAGGGAATGTCAAGCACTTGACAGGTGACATCCCTTTCGACAGGACCGACGCGAATTGGTAAAGTCACAAGACCTAGTGACTTTCATTTTACTTCATCGTATGCTTTAATAGTGATCTTTCGTTGAGGATCAACAGAGTCCTCAGAATAATCCAATTGTCTAAGCAGAGTAGCAGAAACAATATTTAGGCCAATGCCATTATCAATGAGTACCTGACGAACACGTGTCTGGTGGATCATAACCTCAATGTGTAGAGGTTGATTATGTGGGTGATTCAGTGAGTTGTCATCCTCCTCGAAGAAGGTCATAAGATGAGGTGAGGTCAAGTGACCTACCATGGATTGAAATTGCTCAAGATCAAGATCTTGAGGAACGTTTGCCTCAGTGAGGGCTTTGTCCAAAATTTGCCTGTGAGCAGGCGAGATTTTAAGCAGCTCAAATATGGAAATGTGAGTATTAGTTCATTTCAGTTGATCTAGAACACTATAACTGGTTGAAGTCAAGTTTGTCATGTGTTTTGAACCTTTACCGGATGGACCAGTAAGGGCTTTGTCCTTGAGTTGTTCAAGATTTGAAATAGGAGGTGCAGGGCCTTTGAGCACCAACTTTGCGTGAGAGTGAGTAACAACATTAGCACAATGTTGCGAAGACGCATTAGTCATGTTATTGGAAGTAGGGCCTCTCAAGACAAACGGTGTCTTGGGTTTGTCATTATCTTGCTTGCCTTTTATGGTAATAATGTCACAGTATTCAGAATCTCCAGGTTCAACCATGTGAATAACATTGTCATCATTGGAATATGTATAGTTGACCTTATTGTAGGGTTCTAGTTTCGAAGTCTCTCCTTTTTCATAAGCTAGGAAAGGCTCTTTGAACACCTTGTGGTCTAAGTTTTTGTTATGTCCATCTACCACAAGTTCACCAGCATCAATCATGTCCTGGACTTTATGACGCAAGTTTATACAGTTTCTGGTTTTGTTTCCCTTGTTTTGGTGATACTCACAAAATGAGGTCTCCTTCCACCATGGTGGGCATGGTTGTGGATCATAGGGATGAGGGTTTTCCATTGGTGAGATAAGCTTGTGTTGTAGCAATGTTTTGTAAACCACATCCAAAGGTTCTCCCAAAGGTGTATACTCTCGCTTGGGTCATGTTGTCCATTAGTTTCTCAGTTTGTTCCCAGATGCCTTATTGTCAGGAGGAGGCTTCTCAACATTTTTGGCCACTTTGAGGCAATCTGTGAGATTAAATGCTACTTTAGCAGGTTTGGGTGTGACATTATCAACAACCTGATTATGTACAATTTCTCAGTTCTTGTTGACATGTTTGGTTTTATCCCTGTTGGAAGTGGAACCTTATTTTGTGTCTCTCTGAAGAGTGAGCTCACCTTTCTTGACCATAAATTCTTTGATACGGATAGCCTGTGTAATCATGTCTTCAAAGGTACATGGACCTTGTAGTTGTACTCTATACCTAAAATCAAGTAAGAGGTTATCAGTGAAAATGTTGAGCTTCTCCATTTTTGGGATTTTACGAGAATACTTAGTGTATAGTTGTCTCCACCGTTGGAGGAAAGTGAGAAAAGGCTCACCAACCTTCTGTTTAAGGTTGCATAGATCTCGAATATTTATAGGATGTTGAATGTTATGAGAATATTGCTGAACAAATGAATTAGCAATTTTTTCAAACGTCTTGATACCAGGAGGTAAATGTGAGAACCACTCTAAAGCCTGACCACCTAGTCTTCTAGGGAATAAACACATGAGGTACGTTTGATTGTGTATAAACTGCATAGAAAAAGCACCAAATTCTCGCAAGTGATCTTGGGGATCAATAGTACCAAAGTACTTGTCATATCTGGGTAGTTCTACGCCTCGTGGGAAAGGTGACATGTTTATACTTTTGTCAAATAGGAATGAACAAAGAGCGTCCAATGTGTATGTCTTTGTGGGTTTCTCCTTCTCATGCATCATCTGAGCCAATTGGTCTTGCATAATTTTCAGTTGTTTTTGGATTTTAGCGGTCTCAATTTCTTCTTCATGTGTGATAATGGTCTCCACATTGAAATGTGTGGGCAATTCAGCTCCCTCTTGGGCAAGTTTAAGAAAGTACTTTTCTTTCTCTTCGTTGAGTAGGATTCCCATAACCTTCTGAAATTTTTTGTCTCTTCGACATTTTACTATGTGTTTAGGAAGGATTTCCACCTCTTCTTGTTCCTCATCAATGTCATATTCTTTCTCTTTCTCTTTGTTATCCCTAGGTGGTTCTTGATATTGACTATGACTACCATGTTCAAGTTCATGATTAGTCATTATAGGAATGTGTTCAGTTTCTATACGTTGCATTTCAAAAGGGTCTATGGAGAGAGGATCATACATTGTATTTAGGAATGCAGGACCTCTACCTGTCTCAATATCCTCTTGGTAAAAAGGATTCCTAATTTTTTGCAAACTGAAAAATGTTCGTTGAACTTGAGATGACCTGGCAGGTGAGGAAGACTGTGAAGATGCCTCACTAGCCAAACTGGATACAGATTGCGTAGCGAAAGGTAAGCTACCTCTACTGCGATTATGACCCCTAGCATGACCACGTCTAAGGTTATCAGGATAAAACACGTTGCCACTTCTGGTTGTGACAGTCATAGGCAAGGAAAAGAAGCTAGAACCTGGACAAGGACTACACTAGGACTGAGTCTCAAAAAGGATAAGATAATAGCAAGAATGTTGTTCACTAAGGCACAAATGGTTTGATTTAAAGGCTAGAATAGCCAGAGATTATGACCACTGTGATAGAAAGTAGGACGAGCATTAAGACAAAGACCAAAAAAAAATACTTATGAGACGAGACTAGTCAAAGTGTAATACACAAGCCTTTAGCTAAGTGAAGTGTCGTTGTTTTAGGATTGTTTGCAAATAAAGAGCAATAAATGGACACAAAAAAAGATAGCATGCAAGCTGTAGATAGCTAAAACAAATCCAAGTTGGTAATGCTGATACAAAATCTCGCGCGAAAAACCTTTACGGGTCACGCGAAGAAGTTTTACGACTCGCGCGAAGAAGTTTCTATCTCGCACGAAGGTCAGTGACAACAGTTTAATTTCGTGCGAAGAAATTTTTAGAATTACATGAAGATGCACAACAGCAATTTAATTTCAAGCGAGAAGAAATTGATTTCATGCCAGGAGCATATAATTTCGCGCGAGACCAAAATGATTTCGCGCAAAAAGGTAGACCAATTTTACAACAGCGGCTGATTTTGACCAATTTTTTTGATCATTTTAGTACCCAGGCAGATAAACAGGCACGTAGAATAGCAAGCAAGTGATTTCAAGCAAGTCTGAAAATAATGAGCAAGGGAAAAAGCAACCTTGCCCATGAACAATCAAGTGACTTAGTTTTGTGCTAATCCCTAGGAGAGCTATTTGTGTATGTTTTCAAAAGGTTTTGCAATCACCCATACATCTCTAAAAAATAAAAGTTGGCCTCTCTAAGGTTTTTAGTAATGGTTTGACTCTGCAACTTTTATGACTCACAAGGGTGACCTCCAATCCTGGCGCACTGAGGTTTTGACACAGTCCAAGAACTTAATCTTCAAGAGCTACTAGGGAGATCTGACAACCCACAATGAACCACACCCGTAGAGATTTCTTCCACAAGGACATTTATATAGCGGTTTTCACTACCATGGCGAAAATGGCTATTACTGCTTGAGGTTCCATCATCATAGTTTTCCCTGTAGAGGGATTGTCTGCTACGGTTAACCCTCTCTAAAGGTGACCGACTCACAATAGTATACCACAAGGGGACTTAGCTTCTAGATTCAAGGTTTCGACACCTTTTCACCTTTAGCCCAATCAAAGCAGACAGATTAATCTAACACGCTAAACTAAGATTATCTCTTAAAGATCTATAATATCATCTCCCAGTGATCTATCAAACTCTCCGAAGAAATGATGCCTTAATCAACAAGTTGAAGATTCATCTATCTACGAGATGCTCAAAGTATCCTCCCCACCTACAAGGAATCCATCTTAGAGAGGAGTTTCACTAGGAACCCACTCCCTCAAGATCCACGAATAGTGTTCATGGGGGCTTAATTACTATGTGTGTACAGAAGTTAATTTTTGAAAGCAAATCTATCCAAAAGCAATAAAAAATGTACAAGGTGGTACACTTAACGCTTTAACTAATGTGAGGTGAGTCCACAGATGTGGAACATTTAACCCCTCACACAAGCTAACACGAGTCCACAACT
Organism: Cupressus sempervirens; assembly: GCA_028749045.1. Lineage (NCBI taxonomy): Eukaryota > Viridiplantae > Streptophyta > Pinopsida > Cupressales > Cupressaceae > Cupressus > Cupressus sempervirens. Next base: position 117,432,318 of record CM053788.1, read on the forward strand.
CAAAAACTAGTGAGTTCTAGAAAGCACAAAAGGGTTGCCTAGTGGAGCCTTTAACGCTTATGTCCTGTAGACCCCTCCCCTTTAACGTGGTAATAATCTTGCAACCACAGGGTGGAATGAGGGGCCGATGGATTAGCGAGTCCAATAACCCAAAATAGCTATCTAAATCTATCACTAGTACCTAAGCCTGCTAAATGAATACTAACGGAGATCACACCCTAGTATCAAATTATAAATGTGTTGTAGAATGAAAATACGGAAGGAAACACACATAAGCTCGACACAAGAGATGTTTGTTTTAGATCCAAATGAAGTGTTATCAACTGAGGAAGGTTACCTGGTGATCCTCGTAACGCGCTTAGTAGATTTTACTTATTTTTAGCGACTTTATCACGCTTTTCCAATTGTCCTGTAAACTGCTATTATGTTGTTCCAAAAAAATCAAAAAACATAGAAACACTAGAAACCGTGAACAATCAGCAGGAAAACCAGAAAATACGAAAATCAATGCAAAAAATTGCCTCTGTCAGCAAAGTTTCGCGTGAAATTCCTGACAGTCTGTGCGAAGAAGTTTTACGGCTCGCGTGAAATTATATTTTGCTCGCACGAAGAAATAGGTTTCGCACGAAGTTTCGCGCGCCCAAGAACTTTCTCACATGATGCAGAAAGAATCTTCGCACAAAGATTCTGGATCCTCGCACGAAAATGAACAGTCTCGTGTGAAGATTCTCGAATCTGTACGGAACAGTACAGACAAAGAACCAAAAAATGATTTTAAAAAATACAGAAAGAGGCCAGAAAAATTGATTTTCGGGCCCCACGGTGGGCGCCAAAAATGTATGCGTGAATATGTGGCCTCTGCTAACACACACACTTCAACACAATCATTATATGCGGATTCATCCCAAAATGAACATTGGATTGTTCATCTAAAAATTAGTCTACAAAGTGACCTGTTGCCTTCTATCTAAAGGGAATTGCTTGTCAGATATCCTCAGATTCGAGGTGTTTAAGCAACTAGACCCTGTAAGAAAGAAGGATTTGAAAGAAAATGCGACTAATCTATATGAGAATGTAGATTAATCTAGAATGGAGTATGCACGTTTAATATAAGAACATGTAAAAGAAATTATACTAAATGTATGCATATCAAATCTAGAAAATGAATATGAAAGTAGGGAGCTCAAATGAATGCACAATTCAGCAGCAATTCGATGCAAATTCTCATTCAACCTCTTCCCAAAATGAAGAGATGAGGGTCTCTTAAATAGACTTTCCTGGAATCCATCAATGGTTGAGATTGATTTCAATCAATGGTCAGGATTAAAGATGAAGTTCAGTCATAAAGGGAGATTCCCAAATTAAAGGGAGTTAACAGATTTAATTTGAGTAAAATAAGGAGTTAACTGATTCAATTTGAGTAGAAAAAGGAGTTAACTGATTTAACTCATTTTTTATCAATAGTGAATTGGAAATTTCCTTTTTTGAACTGAAGAAGGATTTTGGAGAGATATTTAATTTAATAAAATGAGATATGCTCTCATAATTACCTTTTCTATTTAATTAATTAGAGACACTTTTCTTATTTAATTAAATAACTTCATTTAATTAATTAGGAATGGCTTCCCATTTAATTAAATAACTTCGTTTAATTAATTTAGAAGTAAGTTCTCCATTTAATTAAATAATTTCATTTAATTAATTAAAATAGGCAATTTATTAAATTAAATAAATTTAATTCCATAATACATTAGCCTTAGGATATAATTTAATTTAATTAAAGTATAAATACTTAATAATTAAATTAAATATTAATCAATAGATTTAATGTGACTAATATGAGTAAATACTATAGGAATTAAATAATAAGCATGATGAATGCAGATTTAGGTTTTTTGCATTTGACAATTAAGTCAAGTAGCGAGTAGCAGAATGAGAATTGCCTATTAGAATAGGTCTTAGGATTGATCAAAAATAGACCAAAATTGGTTAAGATGGCAATGAGCCAATTTTGGGGTATTACATATATATGTGTGTGTGTGTGTGTGTATACATGTACATGTATGTATATTTACATGTATATACACATGTACACATGTATATATATATTTGTATACATACATGGATATGTATATATACATACACACATGTATATGTGCATGTATATATACATGTGTATACATATATACATATATATACATGTGCATTTATGTACATACATGTGTGTGTGTGTGTGTGTGTGTGTGTGTGTGTGTATATATATATATATATATATATATATATATATATATATATATATATATATATGTATGTATATACATATACATATAGATATATGCACACAAGTAAATTTTGTGACATGTATATTTCTAAAATTAGTAAAATTCTTCTAAGTTAAAAACAATTTCATTTCCCTTTAAACACATTCAAATCATTGCTTATTATATCATCTTAAGACATTCAAATCATCAAATGTACAAAGTATAAATTTTGCAACTACAAGTACATGAGCGCACACACACACACACACACACACACACATATGTGTGTGTATGTGTATGTATATACACATACTCATACACATATACATACACATACACATGTGTGCGCGCACATGCATGCACACGTACTTGTAGTTCCAAAATTTATACTTTGTACATTTGGTGATTTGAATGTCTTAAGATGGTGTAATACACAATTATTTGAATGTGTGTTTAAAGGGAAATGAAATTGTTTTTAACTTAGAAGGATTTTACTAATTTTAGAAGTATACATGTGTCACAAAATTTACTTGTGTGCATTTGAATGTCTTAACGAGATGTAATATGTTTAATGATATATTTCATCATAAAGGGTTGTAATATGTGATGATTTTATTCTCTTAAGGTGATGATTAGAATGTGAGGAAAATAATATTTTCTTAAATATTGTACAAGGTTTCTAATGTTTAAATATAGATACTTGATGTATTTAAAATGTTTAATCTGTCTAATATTTAATTAATCTGCATGTTGACTAGAGATATATGTGATTTGTATGTATGGTTAATGATTTTTTAATTTTAATTTTTAATGTAGTGTTAACATTTACACATGCACATGTTGTTGAAAATTTGGCTAGGTCAGTTAGCATGATGTTGTCATTTATGGCAACATATAAGTCATGTGAAGTGAGTAAATCATAAGGATGAAGAATTGGGCTACATAGTTAGAAAATTGTCCAAGTGTTATACAATTCATTTGACAGAATAGTTAGAATTTTGATCAGTGTGGTTCACAGAAGAAATATTGACACTACGGAGTTAGGTACGAATAGAAGAGACTATAAGGATGACATGTGCATGAGCACTAGATAGTATGGATAGAGTTATAATGATTTTACTAGTTGCAGTATTGTAAAGGTGGAACAGAGCAAGATAAGGAAATAAGCATTATGGTTTAAAGAATTATTTTGTTTATCAAAATAATTACTTAACTAATTAGGGATGACATCCTAGATGTTAACCCTAAGCTAGCGAGAGTTGATTTTATATTTTGGCAAGTGTGTAAAGGTATGGAGACCAATTGAGCAAATAATTATGAAATAAAAAGGTATAAAAGAAATTATAAATGCGATGTTAAGTATGCTTGAAAAAAAATGAGTGTGATGTGTATGTGATGTGAATTATGATGTATGTGTTGGATACAATTGTCTAATTGTGTGTTGTCTTTGATGTTACACAAATTTCATATCAGTTGGTAGTCAGTGCTTACCGAGCTCACTTGGTCAGCAAGGCAATTTTCCTTATCTACCAAGCATTCCTAGAGATTACTTTGCATAGACAGTGTCTACCGAGCTCACTCGGGCGGTGAAGGAAATTATGGTAGAAAGTAGTGTTAATCGAGCTCACATGGTTAATGAAGGAAACTTGGTTAGAGTCAGTGTTCATCGAGTTCACTCGATTTCCAAAGGATTTTGCAAGTTCATAGTGTTAACCAAGCTTCTGTTGGTTAACACAGGAAATCATTTATGGATCAGTGTTTACCGAGTAGGGTCAGCTAATGAAGGATTTTGTTGATTTGGGATATGAAGTTTAATTATTTCAAGTATTGATTCTAGCCGACTACGATAATGATTATTGGTCATTGTATCTTGTAAATGAGTCGACTTGATAATTTTTATGGTATAAATATAAGGTCAAGTTGAGATTATAAAGTATGAGAGATTATGCAAGTGTTTTGATTGATTAAGAAGGCAAGTGTGAGTGAATTTGAAGGATGGTCAAATATCCTTGAGGAGCAGCAAAGTTATATTCAATCAAGGATCTAGAGTGAAGCAGAATAGAGATCTGTAATCAGCAATTTAGTTGCATTTCATTCATGTCATTTTATTGTTACTTTCTTACCATTGTAGTAGTGATTCCAAAATCTCTTAGCAGAGTTGGTTTAACAGCCAGTTGTAAATCCTCTAACAAGGTGACAATTCCATTGAATTATTCTAAAGACCTCTTGCAATTCCACTCCTAATAGGGTGATTAAATCCTCTAACAAGGTCACACCTAACAGTGTGTTTTGTAACCTTTAACCAGGTTGGCTCCTAATAGGGCTCACTTCAGAAGAGTGAAAAATAGTAACTAGTTACATTGGTGATTTTTCCCATATTAGGTTTCCATGTTAAATCCTAGTGTCTCATGTGTGTATGTTATTTATTTTGTGCTTGCAAGTTAATCACAGTGAATTTTTAAGATCAATAATAAGTAAATCACACTGCTTTTACCGAGTTATAGCATTTTTTGTGTGTTTATCGAATTACAGCAAAAATTAGCTTTATTGTTAACATCCAAGGGATCTGAAATATTTTTGTGGTAACCGATTCACCCCCCCACCCCCACCCCTCTCAGTTACTCCATCTATATTTTCAACAATTGGTATCAGAGCTTTTGGTGCTTACAAGAAAGGTTTCAAGGACCTAAGCTAAAGATTAGGATGTCTTACAAGAGAGAAATTTCAAGGCTTAATAGAGATGACTTTTCATCATGGCAGGGACTCATGAGACTTCATCTAGCTTCCATTGGTGATTCAAGATTGAAATAACTTGATGAAGAATACACAACTCCCACTAGTACATTATCTATTGGAGACATTATTGAGAAAAAGACTCATAACACCATGATGATAGACATTGCATATGCTCTAAGCTATGAAGAATTTGATGATATCAAGGACTACAAAACTGCCTTTGAAATGTGGAACAAGCTAAATGACATCTATGGTGGTGATGATAATGTGAGGAGAGCCAAAGTAAAAAGCCTTAGAGGAAAATTTGATCAGATGAGAATGAGAGAAGATGAAAACACTGCCAAATATGTTGAAAGGATCAAAGCAAGTGTCAATGCAATCAAAGCTTCTGGAGGAGAGATCAAGGAAGAAATTGTTGTAAGTAAAGTTCTTAGAACATTGCTTCCTATCTATGCAATTAGAGTATCTAATATTCAAGAAAGAAGATGTGAGACAAATCATAAGATAACTTTGGATACCTTAGTAGGAAGATTGATAGCCTTTGAGCTAGATAACTATGACAATTATGTTCTAGCTTCCAAGAATATTGAATCTGCATTTGAGGCCAAGCTTTCACTTAAGGAAAAAGGAAAGAAAATAAAAGGCACTTAGTCAGAAAGTGAAGAAGAATCAGAGGAAAGTTCTGACAGTGATCTTGAAGTTGTTGGAGCTCTACTTGCAAGAAAATATTCTAGAGGGAAAGGAAAATACAAAGGTAAAGTTTCCCTAATCTATTTTTCATGTGAAGAAATTGGTCATATTGATGCCAGGTGCCCAAACAAAGAAAGCAAGGATGAGAAGAAAGGTCACAAGTGTAATGGCAAGAAGGATTTCAAATCATTCAAGGAAAAAGGTAAGAAGACATGTTTTATGGCTAAAGATTCTGATAATAGTGAAGATGAAATAGTTTACATTTCTATAAAAGAAGAATCTGATGATGATGAAGAAGATAAGATGGTACTTATCTCTCATGTGAGAAAAAATGATACATGGATCATAGATAGTGGATGTTCACATCATATGACTGGTGACAAAACAAAGTTTGAACACTTTAAAGACTATGATGGTGGTAGTGTAAGGTTTGGAAATAATGAACCTTGTTGCATATAAGTGAGAGGTCGAATCTCATTAACCAAAGAAGTTGTATGTGACAATGCCTATTAGGTTGAAGGATTGAAACATAATCTGCTAAGTGTGGCACAGCTAATCAATATTGGATTCAAGGTGGAATTCATGCATGGCAAGGCAAGACTATTGGATGACAAAGGAAAACTAATTAGATCAAGCAAACAAACAAAAGGTAACTTGTTTTATCTTGATCTTGGTGAGTGCTCATGTTTTATTGCTTAAGTTGAAGAAAGTTGGTTATGGCACAAAAGGTTATGTTATGTAAATTTTGATAACATGGTGAAAATAAGAAAATTTAGGAAAGTAAGAGGCATTCCTAGTTTGAAGAAACCTAATGTTGGTTTATGCAAGAATTGTCAGATTGGCAAAATGGGAAAGACTAGTTTTAAAAGAAAAAACTATTAATCTAAAGATATCTTGGAAATTGTGCATACTAATTTGTGTGGACCTATTGGAATTGAGAGTTATAGTAGAGAAAAGTTATTCATTCTTTTTGTTGATGACTACTTTAGAATGATGATTGTTATGTATTTAAGAAAGAAGTCATAAGCATTTGAGAAATTCAAATGTATTTGGCAAGAGTTGAGAAGGAAACAACGAAAATATTGAAATGCTTAAGATTAGATAGAGGTGGTGAATTCATCTCCAATGAATTCAATAACTTTTGCATTGAAAGAGGAATCACAAGATAGGTATTAGCCCATGGAACTCTCAAGCAGTATGGTATACCTAAAAGAAGAAATAGATCTATCATGGATTGTGCAAGGACTCTAATGATTGAAAAGGACATTGCTATCAAATATTGGAAGGAAGCTATGAGTACTATAGTTCATACCTTAAACTGAGTATAGTTGAAGAAGTACTCATATAAAACTCCCTATGAGTTATGGTATGGCTATAAACCCAATGTAAGTTACCTGAAAGTATTTGGAAGTAAATGTAATATCTTGAAAGAATCTAGAAAAGGTGAATTTGATATGAAAGGTGATGAAGGTATATTTTTAGGATATTCTTGCAAGAGTAAGGCATATAGATGTTTGAATTTGTCTACTCATAAAATCATAGAAAGTGCACATGTGAGAATTGATTAGTTTGTAGAAAGGACTGAAGAAGAAAGCAAAAAGGAACTAGAGGATTATAGGAGATTTGTTTACATTGAACCTAATACATTGCTAGACACATCTGTCAATAAGGAAACTTCTATTCCCGAGTCTTCCTTAGTCACCAAGTTACAAGAAGTTCAAACCAAGTCACAAGGACCTGAGTCACATTCTGAAGCTACCGAGTCTGAGCAACCAGAACTTGAAGTTGAAGATCAAGAGGATGACAATGCAATTCATTCAAAAGGCAAAGAACCTGTATTGGCCACATATGTCAGGAGACATCATGCACCAAATCATATTATTAGAGATAAATCCGAAGGTACTATGACAAGAAGTAAGCTAGAAGGTACATGTTTACTTTCTGATTTTGAACCTAGAAATGTCAAAGATGCATTGGAAAATGAAAGCTGGATTGAGGCTATGAATGAAGAGATAGAGTAAATAGAAAAGAACAAAACCTAGACTCTTGTACCTAGGCCTGAAGACAAAAATGTGATTGGAACAAAATGGGTATTCAGGAATAAATTAAATGAAGATGGTAAGGTATCAAGAAATAAAACTAGATTGGTGTGTAAAGGATATTCTCAAGAAGAAGGCTTGATTATGGTGAGACTTTTGCTCCTATTGCAAGATCAGAAAGTGTCAGGACCTTACTTGCATATACAACACATAAAGGATTTAAGGTATATCAGATGGATGTTAAATATACATTTCTTAATGGTATTCTTGATGAAGAAGTGTACATTGAGCAACCAAAAGGTTTTGTTGATCCAGACAAAAGGGACATGGTCTGCAAATTACACAAAGTACTGTATGGTCTGAAACAAGATCCTAGAGCATGGTATGAGAGATTACATAACTACCTTATACAAATTCGTTTCTAGAGAACTAATGATAACAATAGTTTGTACATTAAAGAAGGACCAGATAACAAGATTGTTTTGACAAAAATATTTGTGGATAATACTTTATTTACAAGGAATGATGATCTATGCAAAGAATTTTTAGAGCAAATGAACAAGTTTGAAATGTCTATGTTTGGTGAGATTAAGTTCTTTGTTAGTCTTCAGATACAACAGAGCAAGAATGGTATCTACATCACTTAGTCTAAGTATATCACGAAGATACTCAAGAAGTCTGGTAGTTCATACAAGGCCTGATATTGCTCTTGCACTTGGTATAGTGGTAAGATTCTCGGCAAAACCCAGAGAAAATCATATGATGGCAATCAAAAAAATCTTAAGATACTTGAAAGGTACTGAAGATTATGGTTTATGGTATAAACTTGGAGGAAATCTAGACTTAAAAGTATTCACTGATGCTGATTGGGCAGGAAATATTGATGACAAAAAGAGTACAAGTGGTGGAGCATTATTTCTTGGTATAAGGTTGGTATCTTGGACAAGTAAAAAGTAGAATTGCACATCCCAATCTACAGCAAAAGCAGAATATACTATAGCAGCAGTAAACTATTCTAATATTGTTTGGTTTAAACAGTTGTTGGAAGGCATGAAGGTTGAGATCAAAGAACTAGTTGTCATGTTTTGTGATAATACAAATGCAATTAACATATCAAAGAATCCAGTGATGCATTCCAAAACCAAGCACATTGCTATAAAATACCACTTTGTCAGAGAATTGGTGCGAGATAAAGAAATCAAATTGGAATATGTCCATACAAAAGAATAGATTGAAGACATATTTACTAAGCCATTACCTAAGGATGCATTCCTATATCTAAGAGGTAAGTTAGGGGTCATTCCCCTATCTGAAGCTCACTAAAATAAAGTTTTTGTGATGCATCAATAGGAACTAAGTTGAAGATCTATTAGTTGATGCAACATAGTCAAGAGAACATTGCATATGAATTAGTACTCAAGGTACATTGATACTCATTTGGTATGTGTTGTCTTTGGCATGTGTTGTCAAAGAGGGAGAGTTTATTATCATATCTTTTTGAAATTTGTTTGAGGGAGAGTTTACTGTCATATCTTTCTGAAATTTGTTTGGAGAAAGAAGTTATGTAATTCCTTCATAGAAAGAGATTACTGTATTAGAGAAGTTTGTAGCATAAAAATCTAAGAGGGAGAAACTTTCCATCAGAGAAAGTCTTGTTTTCAAATTTCATTATGCTATGACATGTTGTGTTGCCATCAATGCCAAAGAGGGAGATTGTTGGATATAATTGTCTAATTGTGTGTTGTCTTTGATGTTACACAAATGTCATATCAATTGGCAGTCAGTGCTCACTGAGTTCACTTGGTCAGCAAGGCAATTTTCCTTGTCTACTGAGCATTCTTGGAGATTACTTTGTGTAGAAAGTGTCTACCGAGCTCACTCGAATGTCAAAGGAAATTATTGCAGAAAGTAGTGTTAATCAAGCTCTCATGGTTAACGAAGGAAATTTGGTCAGAGTCAATGTTCACCAAGTTCAATCGATTTCCAAAGGATTTTGCAAGTTTGTAGTGTTACCCAAGCTTCTATTGGTTAACACATTCTAGATCAATGTTTACTGAGTAGGGTTGGCCAATGAAGGACTTTGTTGATTTGGGATATGAAGTTTAATTATTTCAAGTATTGATTCTAAACAACTATGGTAATGATTATTGGTCATTGTAACTTGTAAATGAGTCAACTTGATAATTTGTATGGTATAAATATAAGGTCAAGTTGAGATTCTAAAGTATGAGAGAGTATGCAAGTGTTTTGATCGATTAAGAAGGCAAGTGTGAGCAAATTTGAAGGATGGTCAGATATCCTTGAGGAGTAGTAAAGTTATATTTGATCAGGAAGGATCTAAAGTGAAATAGAACAGAGATCTGTAATCAACAATTCAGTTGCATCTCATTCAGGTCATTTCATTGTTACTTTCTTACCATTGTAGCAGTGATTCCAAAATTTCTTAGTAGAGTTGGTTTAACAGCCAGTTGTAAATCCTCTAACAAGGTGACAGTTTCATTGAATTGTTATAAAGACGTCTTGCAAGGCCACTCCTAACATGGTGATTAAATCCTCTAACAAGGTCACACCTAATAGTGTGTTTTGTAACCTTTAACTAGGTTGTGTAGTGCCTACCCCTAGTTTACATTCCTATTATCATTGTTGAACACTTTTAGGCCAGTTTTACACTTATGATTAGTAGCATTACTTTGAGTTTATCAGTTATTGTTTTAGATTCAGTTGATTTTTATGATGAGATTATTTGGTACTCTATATTTCATGTATGTATGATGATTATTAGAGTGTTTTCAGTTATTGATGATGATTAGTTAGATGGTTTATTATATGTGTTTTCTTATGGATACTTACCCCATACTTGCATGTGTATGGTGTGTGTGTTTGTTTTCTTTATGTATGGCATTTCTGATGTGGTTAAGGAAGGGATTCGTAGTCACCTGCTAGTCAGGATCTACACGATGCACCACTTTCTTCCATTGCTTGTCTAGCTTAGAATATTGTGTCTGTACATGCATAGATTTTATGCAGGTTACAGGTATCGGGTATCGACTTTCCTGAATTGCTAGGATGAGCGTACCCTATTGCATTATCTCAATGGTAAGAGAAGGGAGATAAATCTTAAGTCCAAATCCTAAACCCTTTAGCCATTAGTCCTAATTGATAAATATGACAAGTATCCAAGTTGAGTACCCTCCAAATGCGTCAAATGACGTTAATTCGTGATTATAACCCTTTCGTTGATTTTGTATGTGTTCTTCTATGTTGGGTTTTCGTATGTTGTTTTATGAGTCTTTGGTAATTTTCTATTAATTAAGTTTAATTAAAAAGATTAAATTAATATTTTAATTTAATGGAAATTATTATGACACTTTAATATTTAATGGTATTTAATTAATTGAGAAATTAATTAAATAAAAAGAATTAAATTTGAAGATAAAAGATTAAGTTTAAATTTAGAATGTGATAATATTTATTTAATTTAATAATAATATATTTAGAGTTCATTTTTTTAAAATGCTAAATATTATTTTTATTTAAGTTAATAAATATTTTATCAATTAAGTTTCAAAAATAATTTAAAAAGTGAAAATATAATTATTTAATAAAAGATTTTAGATTGCATTAAGTGCGTGCATGAGATTAATTTAATAAATTATTTAAAGGAGAAGCCAAGTGAAAATTTAATAAAGTTATTTAATAATTCACTTAACGTGCATGAAAAGATAAAAGAAAGATTAATAAAAGATAATTTTAGAGTTAACTCTAGTGACCAAGGAGTCCTCTTAGGTGAATGCACAATTAGTGCCTCGATTTGAGGAGAGAACTCCTTATTATCACTTGAGGGCTCATTTTCGAAAAAACTTAAATTTTGGACACAAATTTTAGAGATAAATTTTGGAAACAAATTTTAGAGGAGAATTTGGACATGAATTTTGGAAGCAAATCTTCTCACAATTCTCAGTTGGTTGCGTGTTAGCATCAGGTTCAGGTAGGGTCTTGTGCTTTGATCACTGGTTAAATTATGCAATTTGAGATTATGTCTTCTTTGTGATTGTTAAAAAAAAAAAGTCTCTGGATTTCATTGCATGAATCTTTTGTTCTCTAGTTCTGAATCTATGATGTGTGTATTGTTATAATATGATTAAAAGAAAAAAATTAATTGGTTAGAAACCCTCATCTTTTAGCTTAAAGAAAATATGATTGAATTTGGAAAGGGATTGAATCTAAAGATGAAATTCTAAACTTGAATAAATAAAATAAAATTGGATAGTCAATAATATGTTCTCAATTAGAATAAAGATGAAAACAATTTAAAAATATATATGTATATTAAAATTGTTTAATAAATTTTAATTACTTATTAATTTCATAAAACAAATAAATTTTCATTTGAAAAGAATATTGTTTAAACAAATTATAAATATAATAAAGTTTTTAATTTAAAAATATATATACTCAAAAAATGTGGGGAGGGGCAGCTTCACCACCCCCTACCCCCTTTCTATTTATTGTTTAGCAGCTATGAAAGCCGATGGTTGTTGTGCAGTCAGTCACAGTACGACTGCAACAATAGTCCACATGACTGTAGTGACAGCGATTAATAATCGCTCAAACATGTTATTATTATATGCCCATTCCAATATATTTGAAATTCGAATTTGGTTATAAATTTTAATAATATAAATTTGCATATAATTTTTATTAAATTTTAATTATTATTTGAATTAATATTATTTATTAAAAAGATTTTTATATTATTTATAATCTTTAATATATTAATTATAATTTAATAATGTCTTATTAATAGTTTTTATTAATATTTAATAATTTTAATATTAATGTATTTTAATATAGTTATGTAATTATTAATTTATTAATAGTTTTTGGTTAAATATTAATAAATGGGTAATTAATAAAGATATTAATATAAGTGTTTAGACCTATAATTATTTATTAATTTAATTAAAATTAGTTTAATTAAAGTTAATTAATAATAGATATTATTTGATAAAATTATAGAATTAGATTATTGATTTAATGGAAGTTATTAATGAGGGTTTAATTAGTGATGTTAAAAATTTATAATTAATGATTTTAATAAAGTCGTAATTTTTTTATTTAAAATTATTAAGGATCATTCTTATAACTTAATAAAATAAATGATTATCCTTAGATTATTTATAGGGTAATTGTACAATCTTTTAAATATGGGACATGGGTTAATTGTAAGGGGTTAATTGCGAAAACTTATTACTTGAGACATACCTAAAATTGGAACTTAAACCTTACATTAACTCAACAATATATTATCAGTCATAACCAACTATGTGATGATTTTGTTTTCTATGTGACTATTCTGTTGTCTATGCTTTGGGGGTTTTGGTGGTCCTAGAGTGTTGCCTAGTTTAGGTTGTACCAGAGGCTTGGGGAATTATGTGATTGTGATGTCATGATGATGTTTTGATCTCGATCTTTTTAACCCAACCATGGTAATGTGATGATATGCTCTATGATGTGATGTATTTACTGGTTGTTATTGCTTCCCAAATTCATTGTGTGAAGCTGAGGTATATGTTTATGTGATACCCGGTTTAACCATTTTTGAGTCATCGATCAGTTATATATATGATTTTCCTTCCAGTCGCTTTGAGAGGACTGAGATGTTTTGGATGGTTTGCTCTTGATGATGTCATATTGTGACATGTTTGACTTGACCATTTTGGAGTCTTCGATCAGTATTGTGATCTATTATTGGGATATTTGTTTGTTGCTTGTTGGAGAACCATTGGATATTGTGATTTATCACTAATGCCTTTAATTGCTTATAAAGAACTGTCATGATCAATATGATTATCATTGATTCTTTTCAGTTGTTCGTGGAGAGCTGATGTGATTATTGTGGATTATATTTATGATGCTTTCGATTGCTTGTATAGGACTGAGGTGATTTTATTATGATTCTTTGATTTGTGTTTTCATGAGCCTAGGGTAGGTTATCTATGTGTAGTGTCAGGAAGTGGCTTGCAATGGGGGTCGAGGCCCTAAGAGGCTGCCTGGAGAAACCCATTGTAAGTTATTTTTAATAAGTGATAACATTTACTCTAAATGGGGATTAAAATGAACCTAATAAGATAATTGTATGTTTTCTCCCATGCCTTGAGTGCTAGTACAGACTAGGATGGGGTAGAGAGAACGCTTGGTTGCGACCCTACATTCTGTAGTATGCCTCATCAGTACAAGAGGATACTAGTGGTCGCAGGATCACAGGGGACCCGAGATTCCTAGGGGATTGCTCGAATAACTTTCGACATAATTTGTGTGATGACACTTTCTCGCTTGCATAGTAGGTTTCCTACGTGTCTTTGTGGTGCCTTTGGGTCTAGATGTCGATCTATGTGTTGGAACCTTTGAGTTAGTATACTTTTAGGATTTCCTATACTTAGAGAGTATCTGTGTTATATGAATTGATATCCTATTTGGGACTTGGGACTATCTCTCAATGCAATGGGAGTGGACCATTTAGGTTTAACGCGTTCGGGTGGTAGTGCTTTTTCACTCTTACCATTTGAGATCCGTCTGTTGCTACCGTGGCTGGAGCTTCTTGGGATGCTTGTTCATCATTTTTAGGTTATGTTATCTACTTTGGAGGATCATCTTATGCTTTATTCTTGCATGTTAGATTTCTTTATGCATATGATGTAGTATGTTTTAAGAGTGAAATCCCTATTACTATAGTACCAATGATATCCTCGGTGGCTTGGGATGTTATGCGTGGGGTATGACTAGGGCGCACGATGGTCTAATGATGCTATTGATGGTTGGAAGAAACCATGCACTCAGATTAGTTGTGTTTTATGATAGATGGATAGTTGTATTTCATGTTGGATGTTTATATCTTTTATGATGGATGGATGTATCATGTATGGTATATGGTTTTATTTATTTTACTATACTTTGTATCATGGATTCTTGGAGGATGATGTATTTCTATTTCTACATATGTATAGTCTTTTAAGCCTTTCATACCCTGTGACATGTACAGTGGATGATTGAGCATTCTGGATTTAATTTGCCAAGAGGCATTCAGAACAAATGTATAATATGGACATTGGACTTTCTAATTATTCTTTCATGTGGATGTGGTAGTTGATAGACTTAGAATTAATTAAATTTAAATGTGACTCAACATCTTGGGATCCTTAAGGAATGTAACCTATTATGTATGTTTACAGTTGATTGTATGTTATTGCTTCTGCTACTATGTGATTGATGTGAATGATTTATCTTTCTTGTTTAAAAAAAAAATGTTTGGCAAACTTATTAAAACTTTAGGCTTATTCTTTTGGATCGCTTGGCAGGGTGTTACAGGTTGGCTCCTAATAGGGCTCACTTCAAAAGAGTGAAAAATAGTAACTAGTTACATTGGTGGTTTTCCCTATATTGGGTTTCCATGTTAAATCCTAGTGTCTCATGTGTTCATGTTATTTATTTTGTGCTTGCAAGTTAATCACCCTAAATTTTTAAGATCAATAATAAGTAAATCACATTGCTTTTATCGAGTTATAGCATTTTCTGTGTGTTTACCAAATTACAGCAGAAATCAGCTTTATTGTTAACATCCAAGGGATCTAAAATATTTTTGTGGTAACTGATTCAACCCCCCTCTTAGTTACTCCATCTATATTTCCAATAGTATGATCAGAGAAGTGTGAATTTTGATAAAGTTTTATGAAGAGTAGTACAGGCAATATCAAATATTGAAGATATTAGTAGCAGTGCAAAGGTTTTTGTATCTATCTTTTGTATTGAAGAACTTTATTGTACATTACATGTTTGAGTAGAGGGCTCATCTTGTATACATTTGTAAATCATATATATATAATCCTAAAAGGGTTAAGGCTTCTAACAAGGCTTAAGTCCTCTAATAAGGACTGAGACACTATATGGATGTAACAAACTCCTAACATGGTCAATATCTTTAACTAGATACTTTTGATTAGTGGATCATTTTGTGAGTACCATCCCCATCAGGGTTTTCCCTTGGCCAAGGTTTCCCTAGTTAGCAAAATATGATTTTATGAGTTACTTTGTTTTATGGTTATGTTTACTATTCAACATAGTTAGTTTAATTTCATATGCAAGTTATAAAGTTATTAAAGATATCCAGTTTTGTGCAAAAAAAATTGAAATACTGATTCACCCCCCCCTTAGTATTCCTATTTCTAACAATTGGTATCAAAGCATAGTTACTCAAAGATGGACTAACAACTTGAGTAAAATCTTTATGTATATGGAACAGTTATAGAAGAAGCTCTTGAGCATATTGATATTCTTATTTAAGAAAGAAACACACTGAAGGAAAGATATGAAGATGTTAAAGACTACACTAGGAAGTTAAAAACTAAGATATGTTATCTTAAGTCCAAGAAAGAGCCTAAAGATTAGATCAATTAGAGTGACAAATTTACAAGACAAAAGAAATAAAATTAGATCCTGAAGCATGAACTAAAGATTACTAATCTAAAGTTGAGCTTGAAGGATGTTGACAATAAAGTTGAGTTAGATTTGAAAGCTGAAAATGTAGATCTAAGATCCAATCTTACCAAAGTAACATATGAGCTTGAAGGATGTTGACAGTAAAGTTGAGTTAGTTTTGAAAGCTGAAAATGCAGATCTAAGATCCAATGTTACCAAAGTAACATATGAGCTTGAATCTACAAAGTTGTAGTATGAAGAACTGGAGAAGTACAATACTATTGTGAAATGAGAATTAACTCAGTCTAAGCTACAAATTGAAAAATTATATTCCAGTACTAAAAATCTTAATGAGAAGATCTTTATACAGAGACCCTCTTATGACAAGTCCAATCGTGGATACCTTTGAGAAAAGTTAGCCAAGAAGTTTAAAGCTAGAAAAGAATCAAATCTTGTGATCCATTAGCCTGAGCACAAGGAAGATAATCATAACAAGATTGAGTCAAGTCAATTTGAATATGTGCCTAAGCAAGTTTAGCAAGATAATCAACCTAAGCAAGTTGATGTACATAAGCAACCAAAGCAAGTTGAATCACCTGAAGAAGTAAGAAATGAATTCAAAGGTAGATATTATGCATGAAATGAAATTGGTCATATGAAAAGAGACTATATAGGTAAGTCATTTAAACCTATCTCTGGTTATTGTTATAATTGTCATAATTTAGGTCATAGAGTAGTAAATTGTAAAGCCTGAATTTGATAATAGTAATAATAATGGTAGAATGTTTAGAGGTACTAACCCTACAAAAAATAGACCTATTGGAGGAACCAATGTTATAAGGAATGGCATTATGTGTTATAAGTGCAACAAATTTGGACATATTGCTAGAGATTACAGAGCATGGATTGGTCAGTCATGACCTAGATATGGAAATAATGTTGGAAATACCAATGGAAAAGTAAGTTCTGGGGGGGAGTAATTAGCACTTTAAAATGTTAACCTTAAAAATAATTCACCATACATTCATCTCATAACTTTACATGTAAACTAAAATATCTATCCATACATCACATCCATAGCATAAAGCCTCAAAAAAGAAGGTAAAACTGGGGTGGGGATGACACCCATGAATCTTCAATATTGTTTATTATGGCTACAAATATTTGATCATAAACTTTGATCTACCCTATGAGGAGTCTGCCCTATTAAAAGCTTACAAGAATGTTAGGTCTCACCTTGAGTAAAGGATTTCAAACTCATAATTAAGTAAGTACTCTATTAAGAGATTTGCAATAGCCTATATGGACTACCCTGTTAAGAGATTTACCATGTATTACCTGTTAGACTGATTTAGCACTTGATCCTTCGGTTAGCACCTTGTTGCTTGATGTCACATCTCCTCTTTACTTGTTGTCTCTTGATCCTCCTGATCAAATCTATCTTTTCTAAACCTCTCAATGCTTGTCAATATTTCTCTTAGACTGATTCTTCTTTGCATAACTCTATCATAGCCATCATAGCCACCATGAGTGCTCTCTGAGCTTTTAGCATTTGTCTCCTTGTACATCCATAAACTCTATAGGGTTTTACCTCCTTAAATAAGCATTGGTGGAGATGGGCTAGGTCAAAATCAACAATTTTGATTGATCCATATTTCCACCTTAAGCTTCTCTTAATCTTGCATTACATAGGGATTCATAATATGACTCCATACTTCTCTCTTATAATCATAAATTCATGATTATGTCAACTCAAAAATGGTTTACATAGAAGTTTGTACCATAAAAAATAAATATGTCATTCATTGTTCACTTGGAATCAATCAGCTCTAATGCTCAGCCTTCATTGTGCTCTGAATGTTGTAACTCAGGTTCTATAGAACTTAGCACTAACTATTTCTCGACACCTGAATCACTTGGCATGTATAAACTACTCAGCACTAGAGTGACTCGGCACATGCTATCTCCTCAACACATACTAGTGCTTGACACTAACTAATCATATTACTTGACATAGACTTTCTGAAAACTTATGCTCAACATGCTTTGATTACTTGGCTTACACTAATTTTTTGACTCACTCTAATCACTCGGCATGCACTATGCACTTGACTTGCATTGATCTTTTCTAAATAGCAACTAAGTGTTTTGTCACTATAATGTCAATACCAAAATGAGATTAAAAAATCTTCCCCTTTGACATGAGTGGAAAAAATGCTTCGCCATGGCATACACATTCCTTTATGCATAATTCAAACAATGTCTCTTCTTTGCTCAACTTCTATACAAAATCTTGAAAACTTCAAAATTTGCAAAAATGTTGAAGTCACCTTTGTATTTTACTCCCCCCAAGTAAATGCTTCATTTATGCTCTCTAACTCCTATGCTTCACTTCTATTCTCTGACTCCTTCTGAGAAGATATTTTCCTTAACAAAAATGCTTCAAATTTTTAAAATTCAAAATTTGTATAATACCCCTTTTTAACACTATGTCATATGGGTGGTACACTTATAGTGTGTTTTCCCAAAAAGGGCTTGTGTAACTCCAAAATTATCTTCAAAGCTACATCCCAATTACCTATTGCTACATCTAGAGTTTGAAATTGTATATCTAGCTAGGTAACAAGGTCAACTAAGCCTTCATGTGTAGAAAGGTGGGTATCTTTCTTCATCACTGTTTTAGCATAGGCTAGTTCCTTTTGCAATACTTTTTGTGTGGGGTCAACATGGATTGGATACTGATCAAAGTAGATATGATATTGGTATCCTATTTCTTGCAACTTGGCAAGCCTACCTTGAGTCATTAGTAGCCTCTAAAAATGTAACTAACTATTACCAGGAGATTGTTGTAGTGTGGTACCTGTGAATTGCAAATATCCCTACAACTAGTCAATAGCACGTTGGGTTTCCTTAGTGAATATATCTACAATACATAGCTTTGTGTATAAAAAGAAAGTGTTCTCTAACACCTTTTTTACATTTTCCATCTTGATTATTAGATCAACCTATTGAAGTGCAATGGCACTGGATATCTTTTCCAAAAAATTTGTATGAAACTTCCTTTTAGACCATTCTAATAGTTTTACATTTGTGTCTAGGTCTTCATCCTTAATCTTATCCACAATGCTGACAAGTTGCTCTATAATAGGCTTATCTTCATATATATCTGGGAGGGTAAAAGCATCAATGAATATATCTTTGATTTCATGTAGTACTTGCTTCTGTTTGTGCTCCCTCTTTAGGATTTCTTTCCTTTTCTTTCATTATAGAGCATCTTGAAGAATAATCATCTCTTCAATAGTGATTATGTTCAAATCAAATTGGGTAATTCAATCACCTCATCTAAGCTAACATCCTCAAATGATGTAGCATCAACATTCTTTAGTGTGCTAGAAATCAACCTTGATATTTGAAATGGGGTGTCCTATGTACTTGGCCTTTGAAGAGCTCAATTTCTGAGAGGAGATGTTGAGATTGGAAAAGTAACTAGTGTTTATATGGCAATTTGCTTCTCAAGTGCAGCAATCAACTTGTCCTCTTCAGTATTTTCTCCCTCTTTCTGTACTTCACCCTTTGATAGTGGAGTGGGTATAGGACTTGCTTCCTCATCCCTATTCTCTTTAGTTCCATCCTTGTCAATGATCACTATATCTAGTAAACCTAAACCATTTTGGCTTGTAAATGATGTAGTTGTTGGTTGTGTCTCTACCTATTTCATTTGAATGACTATGGTAGACATAGTAGATGGTGCTTTTATGGTATCATCTCATTGTTCAAGGTTTACACTGATATTTCTATAGATCTTGTATCTCTTTCTCCTTTACCTCTATAACTAATGGGGGCACATTTGGTGTAGCTTGTTGGTTCTTGCCCACAAATGCAATTTCTACCTACTTTATTTCATCTATTCTCACCAATACTAGGTTGGTGCATGGAATAGTTGCATTGGTAGAGTCTTTTTGTAGCTTCTTAGACCATCTTCAGTCAAAGGATTAACATTCTATGATGTACTATTAGGAACATCCTTGATAATAACTAAGTCATGTTGGCTCTCTTGGTCTAAATGTGGGGGAGTGGCACTCAGCACTTGAACATTTTGTGCATCTTGTTGTTATTCCTCAATTATTTATTTTGTCTCCTCCACAATACCTTCCTTTGCTAAAACATCTTTTTCAGTATCTCCCTCTTCTTGCTTTCCTTTCTTAGTTATAGCTTTTGTGGAAAACCCATAAATAGATTTCCAAATAGATGTGCTCTTGGTTACCACATTTTCTATTTGCTTCTTCAATATATGAAATACTCTATATTTTGGATAAAATTTTCCTTTGTGTTTCTCCATTGATTTAACAGCCATCTATTTATCCAAATTAGGCATAACTTGGGCTAATGTAGTCTCTCTTATTTGTCTTTCAGTGGTTAAACTGAATTGCCACTTTTGCTCAACTCTATCATATAAGCTTTTTGGTATGGAATTGGAAATCTCTAGAGGAGTGATCTTAGAAGTTACCATCATGTCATATATGGCCTCCTCAATATTATTCTTGTCTACAGTCTCTAACTTATAAAAATCTATATGACTGAAACTTGACAAATATGCATTGGTCTTAATATTTTTCACACAAATTGTCAATGTCAGATGAAGGATTGTGTCTTACCACTTTGAATTGACTCAAGTTGTCAGACTCTATCTTGCCCTCATCTAAATCTTCTTGTGGTTTATACTTTCTCCTCAGCTTCTTAGCAGGCTTGCTCGGCTCTATTGTGGCCCTTGCTCTCTTGCCTTTGGGATTTTTTTGTCTTTTACCTATGCAATGGTTGCCCTTGTGCTTAACCTTGTTAGAGGTACTGATGGCTTCAATTGTGACTTCTTCATAGTATTATTTCTCTTGTTCATTGACTTCTATAATGCTTTCCTCCTCGTGCTTCCTCAACTTCTTCCCCAGTACCTTCTACATTAGCATCTTCATCTTCACTAAAACCTTGTGTAAGCTCAAGAGGTCCTTGACCTTGTTCTTCTTCTTTTGCACCTTTTGCAAACTTCTCTTTCAATTTCTTTATAATCTTACTCTTTTTCCTTATGATAGAGGTAGACTGTAGGTTCATAGTTATTCTAGACTTTGCCTCCTCATAATTGCCAAAGGATGTAGCATTCTTGTCAATCTCCTCTACCAATAGTGCAGTAATGGTTGTTGAAGCCTCATCAACATTAATTTCATATGGTAGGGGTCTCAACCATCTAACCCTTGGTATAGTTGCCTGTACATAAGTGTAGTCGACATCCACTAGAAAATAGATATCATTGTAGTGTTATTCTACTAGGGATACATGTATTCTCAGTATTTTTTTCATGAACTTCTTGAAGTCCTCAAAATAGCTAGTCATAACAAAATCAAAATTATCTCCTAGTTTTTCAAAAAACTTTGTTATCTACTGGGTAACTGGTCTATTTGTCTTTCATGCTACCTTGCCAAATGTGGGAAAAGTATTTTGAACATAAAATAATATGCACATGACAAGTGAGCCCAACTTACACTGTGAATTATTTGCCTTCCTAATTGCTTCCAAATTCTATGACAGTTGTTGAAGTTGCAACTTATCTAAGTCATAAGAATGGTCTATCTTTACGATTTTATAGCCTAGGTCAACTACCATACAAGATATACTATTCAGTGGACTTGACTAAAAGAATTCATGTGCAACAACTCTAACTTCAAAGGCTAACATGGGATCTGTAATTGTATCAATTGACATTCCTCTTTTATTCCACACGATTCCAGTGTTCTTTACAATAACTTCCTTTGCATCGCTTCTCATACTTTTTGGTCTGTTTAGGGTAGCATACCCTAATATGCGGTGCACAATCCTCTTTGAAATCCTAGTAGGCCCACTCTCTAGCCATAGTTGATTGTCATGTATATGGCTCAATACAATCTTAATCCACTCAGTTTTGATAAAATGAGGAAAATCTAGGGCACACATCAACCCTTTTTCTCTCAGTGATTTTTTCTACTCCTTCAACACACCATTATCACACATCTTCTGGTAGGTTTCCCTAATTTCCATGTCTCCAAATTCTCCAATCTTGCAAGTGTAGTAGCATCAAACATCCTGAATCATTAGCACTTTTGTAGTATCATGGATAATGCACCAAATAGAACTCCCTTATATGCAATCTTAGGAATTGCACAAAATGGGAGTTGTCTCACATCATTGCTAATTAACTAAATATTGAAAACTTCCTCTCTTTCCTAACTATTTTTGAAGAACTAGTTATCGTATTGATTCTCTAGGGTTTGTGAAATATGAAATAATGTAACTCGACATAAGCTCAATACCTCTCAAATATGATGATGTCAAGTAGAAGTTGAATCTGGTTCACAAACACTTGAATCTTCTTTCACTAATCACCTTAGTGCTCTTCAAACTCGAGTTGGTGCAAATGAGTCAAAAATTGACTATATAACCGTTCAAATTTGACATTAATTTCTCAGTGCTTATACAACTGTAAACTCATCTATTATAGGACTTTCAACATACTTAGCCAACAGAGCGAGCTCAACTATCACTAACATATCTCCATAACTCGGCAATAACTATAATTCCTTCTATGCTCGACAACAACATAGGAAACTTCTAACTTCTTCATTGCATCTTAATTCATGCATATATAGTCTTTTTGAATCTTAGATATTTGGAACTAATATACAATATTCTATTTCAAATATCAATTTCATGCATACCTTTGATTGCCTAGTTGGGGGTGATGTGATCACCTAATCCATTGGACAAAGTGACCTCATCTAGAATTGATGTACTGTAATATTCCTTCTTTTTCCATGTCTTATTCATCTACATCTTCACCTTTTTAGCATCAATCTTTCCATTACCTCTGTTGAATTCATTTCTCAGTGGAGGTGACCAAGTTGGATAGTTTTTGCTGACATGACTAGTTTTAAGACAACCAATGCACACAATCTCATTCAACCATCTATTGTAATTACCTCTAAAGTGTGTGTGTTCTTAAGCAATTTTCAGGGATGTGACCATATTCTTGGCAATAGTGACAACTATACCTTGTGTTGTAATCCCAATCATAAGAATTTCCATCGTGATGTCCCTTTGTCAGTTTATTTGATGTCCACTTGGATTTGGATCTGCATTCATATGCCTTGTGTCCATATTTCTGACAGTTGTAACAATAACCTTCAAATCTCCAAGTTTTGGTGGTCTTGGTCCTGCATTCATGTTGCTAATTTCCTCGCTTCTTGCATTTATGATAGTGTCCCTTGAATTTATGCTTAGGGTTTTGATTTCTAGTGTTTCTCCTACAAACCTTTGTTGTGTGACCCAATTTCCTTGGTAATGATAGTTGGGCTTAATGTTATTTCACTTATTGTTCCTTTGTTCACCACTATTAGATGATTCTCCTTTTTCAATTGTGGAATAGCCTAGACCAGCAGTGTCATTGTTTGACCTTCGTGATTCCATCCCTTTTTCAAAGTACTTTATGGTTTCACTAGATTTTATTTTCAGTCTTTAATTCATTCTGCAGTAGGGTATTCTATGTTTCCAAAGTTGTAATATCAATGTCTTTCCTATTCAGTTCTTGATTTGCAATCATCAATTGATTCATTGTATCCAATTGCATGTTTGCAAGCTTGCATATCTGATGTCTTCTCCTCAAGTCTATTAGATAGAAGTATTTTTTCTTCTTCAATCATCAATCTATCTTCTTCAACTTTCTTTCTTAGTTCAGTTGTCTCACACAACAATATTGATTGTGTTTCTTGTTCTATTTTCAGATTCTTGACTTCTTCACTTAGGGCATTATTCTTTTCTATCAGATCTACAATTGTTGAATCAAACTCTTATGAGTTTCCATCCTCAAATAATCTTGTAGTGTCTATTTCTTGATATTGAGTATCATCATTTTGAATGGACAACTCCTTTCTTCTCTTTAATGAATACTCCAATTCATCTCTTGCCTCCTTGAGTTTATGTAAGGAAAGTTGTATTTCAATCTTATGGTTCTCAATAGTCTTTCCCAATTTGTAGACTTCCATCTTCAAGATCTTACCTCCAAAGTTGTCAAACTTTCCTTTCTAGAGAACAAATCTATGATACCAATTGTTGGAAATACTAATGGGAAAGTAAGTTCAGGGGGGGGGAATCAGCACTTTAGAACTTTAAATTTAAAAATAATTCACCATATATCCATCTCATTAATTTTCATCTAAAGTAAAATAACTATCCATACATCACATCCATAGCATAAAGTAAATCAACACATAACACATAAGATTTTGGTTACCCAGAAACCCTCCAAGGAGAAGATAAAATTGGGTTGGGGATGACACCCACAAATCTTCACTACTGCAGTTGTAAATTGTGGTCTATTATGGCTAAAAAGTTTTGATCATAAAATATTATCTACCCTGTAAGGGGTCTACCCTATTACAAGCTTACAAGACTGTTAGATCTCACCTTGACTAGAGGATTTCAAACTCACAATTAAGCACTTTGTTATACAACAACCTATTAGGATTACTCTGTTAAGAGATTTACTCGGTATCACCTATTGGAATGATTCAACACCTGATCCTTCAGTTAACATCTTGCTTCTTGATGTTATATCTCCTCTTTACTAGTTGTCTCTTGATCCTTCTGATCAAATCTACCCTTTCTAAACCACTCACTACTTGTCTATGTTCCTCTTAGACTGATTATGCTTTGTATAACTTTTTCATAGCCATCATAGCCACCATGAATATTCTCTGAGATTTTAGCATTCATCTCCTCGCACATCCATAAACTCTCTAGGGTTTTACCTCCTTAAATAGGTATTGCTAGAGATAGGCTAGGTCAAAATAAATTATTGTAATTGATCCATATTACTACCTTAAGCTTCCCTTAATGTGATTGGTTACATGCATTACATAGGGATTCATAATATGACTCCATACTTATCTCTTATAATCGTAAATTCATGATTATGTCAGCCCAAAAATGGTTTATATAGAAATTTGTGCCATAATAAACAACTATGTCATTCACTATTCACTTGGCATCAATAGGCTCTGATGCTCAATCTTCACTATGCTCTAAATGCTATAACTCAGCTTTTGTAGAACTCAACACTAACTATTGCTCTACACTTGAATTACTTGGCATGTATAGACTGCTTGGCACTGGAGTGACTCAAAAATATTATCTGCTTGACACGTACGAGTGCTCAGCACTTACTAATCATATTACTCAGCATATACTTTCTAGAAACTTATGCTTGACATGCTTTGATCATTTGGCTCACACCGATTGTTCACCTCACTCTAATCACTCAACATGCACTATGCACTTAGCTTGGACTATCTTTGATAAATAATCACTAAGTGTTTTGTCACTATAATATCAAAACCAAAATGAGATTAACAAATAATTTTATAGTCTATCAGATTTGTAACAACATATATAGGACACACATCAAGATTTTGTAGGATGTACATGAGGAACAACATGAGAAACCCTAACCCTACAAGGGACATGAACAACAACCAAAGGAATAAGAATGACAGTAATAATCAAAGAGAAAACATAAAAGATCTCGTAGGAAAATTTGATGAATCATTTGTTAAAGCTAAGGAACCAATAATTTCATTTATTGTTTTAGAAAGTCAATCGAGTGAATCACTAGACAACATATTGAAATCAATGATTGTTGGTAAATAATCATTATTTGATTGAGAAACTTATTCTCTAACAAAAATACTACAAATTTAGGATTAGAAACTTAGTTAAGAACTTAGGAGAAGTTTGGACTCTTGCACATTTAGTATGAGGTAGAATATGATGAGAAGAAGTTATGGTTAAGAGCACATGAGATTGTTGGTCTCAGATTGGTTTTGACAATTGAGTGTCAACACACTTAACCAATTTCTAAGTTGATGTCAAGTATGGAACAGATGTTGATCCACAGTATGTGATGAGTCAGAAATTCAACAGGTGCCGAGTGAACTTCAAATGTCGAGCAAGATTAAAGTGCCGAGTGATCAGTGATGTCAAGTCACTATAGGTGCCAAGTAAAGCATAGACATCAAGTAAGATAGATTTACTATAGGAGTCAAGCAAGACAAAAATCCTATATGTGCCGAGTATCAGCAATCAATAAGTGTCAAGTAACACAAAATTAGCATATGAGTTTGTGCCTTCACAAACTCAAATGTAAATAATTTTTTTGAGCTGACTCAGGATGAATCTCAAAGGATCTAAAAGATAAGATCAAATCTTTTGCATTCCCTATGTAATCAGCATGTAGCCAATAAGAAAAATGAAGAAAGTATGCAACCAATAGGAAAAGTGTAAAGATTTGAGCAGGAAAAGAAGCATGAATATTGATCGTAGATTCATACCTAACCCTAAGGCTTCAAAACCTTTAAAAGGAAGTCGATACCCTATAATTCATGAGTGTAAGAGAGTTATATGGGATAATGCTAGCAAAGTTTAGAGGGGTGTAAGACTTAGAGAAGGAAGAGCAACATTGCAAAATTTAGTTGATTAGAACAAAGTATCAGCACTTCGAGTAGAGACATATCAGATGAGGAAGGATCATATCAGATTAAG
Organism: Cupressus sempervirens; assembly: GCA_028749045.1. Classification (NCBI taxonomy): domain Eukaryota; kingdom Viridiplantae; phylum Streptophyta; class Pinopsida; order Cupressales; family Cupressaceae; genus Cupressus; species Cupressus sempervirens. The sequence continues at coordinate 117,459,136 of CM053788.1, forward strand.
CAAAACAAAGATCTGGAATCAGCAATCAAAGATTGTAAGTCATTAGGTCAACACATTCTAATACTTTCTAGCCATTGTATTAGGAATGAAAATCCTATGGAGATAGGTTGATCTAATAGCCATGTTGTAAGCCTTTCAACAAGGTGCTAAATCCTTTTATAGGGTAACATTCCAAGTGAGTATTTGTAAATCCTTTAAACCAGGTCACTTTTAATAGGGTGTAAAGCCTTTAATAGGGCAGGCCTTTCACAGGGTAGACTATTGGAAGTGGTCAAAATTTGTAACCTTAAATAGTTACATATTGTTGTAGTGATAATATGTGGGTGTCATCCCCACCCTAGTTTTACCTTCTCATTTTGGAGGGTTTCTGGGTGACCAAAATCTTGTGTTATCTATTTTCATGCATGTCTTTACTTTTATGTTTTAGATATGGTAGATGCATATGAATGATCACAGTTAAAAGTTTTAGAGGTTAATATTATTACAAGGAGGAGCCTTATAGCTTGGAGAAAAGATCTAGAAATGGAAGTCTACAAACTTGGGAAGGTCATAGAAAACCAAGTGATTGATATACAACTCACCTTACATACTCTAGAAGAAGCTAGGGAAGAACTAAGAAAATCATTAAAGAGAAGAAGAGAGATTGCTATAGTTGAGAATGATACACAGTACAAGGAGATTAATACCTCAAAATTGTTTACAAATGGAGATTCCAAAGAGTTTGATGCAGCAATAGAAGATCTGATGGAGAAGAATAAAGCTCAAGCAAAAGAGATCAGAACTCTCAAGATTGAACAAGAATCTCAAGCTATGATGCTTTGTGAAGTGACTGAACAGAAGAAAAGAGCTATTGAAGATAAGGCTATGCTAGAAGAAGACAAGAGAAACCTTACCAATGGACTAGAAGAAAAGTCAATTGAGCTTGCAAGAATTTCCAACATGCAACTAGATACCCTAAGTCAGATGATGAATGCACATCATGAACTAAATGTTAAGGACATAGAGATTTCCACACTGAAGATGCAAAATGAAAAACTACAAAATGACCTAAAAAGAGAGAAGGAAATTGTAGAGAGCTTCAATAAACCTAATGAGGCCATCAAGTACTTTGAATAGCTACTAAAATCACCAAGAGCCAGAAATGATACTTCAGGGCTAGGATACAACACCATTGAAAAAGGAGAGTCATCCAAGACTGCAAAGGAAAGAAGTAACAAAGGTAAGAAGACTAAACCTACCTGTCATTTTTGTGCTAAAAAGGGACATACCTCTAATGTGTACATGAGTAAGAATTCCCATCAACATGACAAACCTAAAAATAAGGGTCACTATCACAAGTGCAACAAGCAAGGACATTAAGCACATAATTGCAGGACTCAAACCATCAGAACACCAAGATTTGAAGGTCACTACTACAATTGCAAGAAGTATGGACATAGAGCTTTTGAATGCAGATCAAAGCTTATGTGGACACCTAATCAACCAACAAAGGGAAATAATCATGGATATCACTATAATTGGGACTACAATTCCAGGTATAGCTATCACTAATGTCAAGAATATGGACACGTCCCTAAAAATTGCATAAGAACACCTTTTAATAGAAACTACAGTAGATGGCTCAGCCAAACCACATGCTTCAATTGTTTGAAGATAGGTCATATCAGCGAAAATTTCCCAACAAGGTCAAATGCACCTAACTCAAAGTTCAACAAAGGAAAAGGAAAGGTAGAAGTTGAACACATCAGAGGAGAAATGAATAAGACATGGAAAAAGAAAGATGGAAGTAGCACATCCAGTGAAGGGATCACTTCACCCAAAAGTTCAAGCGGTCACACTTTATCCAACTAAGAAAAAGAAGGAATGTGGAACTGATATATAAAGCTTTATCATACATCAATTCCAAGATAAGAAAGTACTAAAAAGGATAGATCAGCATGGAGAGAGATGCAAAGTTAAAACTTCAAGTTTTCACTAGTATTGCCAAGTAAGAAAACTTACCTTCAGATGTTGAGTAAAAGTCAAATACATGTCGAGTTGATTTCCAACGTCAGTAGAAGCCAAATGATTAGCTCCAGTCGAATAGTAGTGGAAGTTGAGCAAAAGAAACTTTTAGTTGAAGCTAAGTGAGGGATACTTCAATGGATTCCAAGTGTTTGAAAGACAATGGAAATTGAGTAATGTAGAAATGCTTAAGTTGAGTGGATAGCTGTAAATGCACTAAGCATTAAATGCTATAAAATAAGGGTATATGATTGCATTTTAAACCATTTTTCTTCATTACAAACAAAGAGCAAAGATAAAGAAGAGAGCAAGCGAATTCCAAGACGAGAATATAGCATTTGAGTTGATTTCAATAGAGATTTAGCTTAGTTTCATCAATTTCAAGGTATTTAGACTAGTGCTAAGCTATGCAGTTTTAAATTTCTTCGTGTTTAAACCCTAGATAGCAGAAATGGCCACTAGCACTAGGAAAATTTAGGAGAAAGAGCCATTTGAAGTTCAACTTGTGTCAAAAAAATTTAAAAAAACTAATTTCTGGCCAATCCCTTAAGCTACATACAAAAACGACCCAGTCGGAGCCTTATTTGTTATTCCTCCTAAGGTAGTTATGGTCCAAGATGTTAGGAGGTGTTATAATTGTAAGATTGGAGCTATTAGAGATATGGAGATGAGAGAAGCATATGATAGGTTGTGTGAAAATGGAGTTTTGAAGGAAGAATATCAAATCATTGAAAGGAAGGATTTGACTCGTGCCCTAGAATTCCCCACTATCTTCAAAACTGAATGGATCAAAATAGTATTAAGCAAGATTCATGATGGAAGTTTATGGTTGGAAGATGGACCAATTAAAATATCAAAGAGGATTATTCATAGGGTAACAGGTTATCCAACCCTATATTGGCCCAAGACCCTTAGAAGTGACTCTAAGGAAGCAATTTAGAAGAATACAGGAGCAAAATGGAACAAGAGAGGAATGACTATAGATATTATTCAAGATCCTCTTTTTTACTTTATTGTTAGGGTTATTTCACACAAGTTCTATCAGTCTAGATAACTCAACAATGTGCCATGCATTACAATAGATTTTTCTCACAAATTAGTCAAAAAGGATCATACTTATGATCTTGCAGAATTCCAATTGCAAAAAATCAATGAAAATCTAGCAGCTATAAGGAGAACTAAAGGAGCCCAATGAAAATTTGGTGCAATTTTGATTTGTATATTTTTCTATTTACAGAATAAAATTCCATCCTTTGGAAAAGTTAGCTGGAAAACCAACAAGTCTATAGTAGCTCAAGTAAATGAGTACATTGAACAAATGGGAGCTAACTCTGAAACACTTATGACCAGCTATTTTGAAGATTTCAAGAAGTCCATGAAACATAGATTGAGGATACCTATTTCATTGGTTGAGAAACATGTAAATGATGTATGTTTTCTTGTAGATATTGATTATACTTACATTTAGGCAGCCATACCAAGAGTAAGATGGTTCAGACCTCTTGGATATGAAATAAACATTGATGAGGCATCTATAGCTATAACAACATTATTAGCAAAAGAAGTGGATAAGAGTGCACCACATTTTGGTACTTTTTATGTGTTAAGATCAAAAGTATATATGGAGTTGAAAACTGCTTCCACATTGAAGAAAAAGTACAAATTGGTGAAAAAGTTAAAGGCTAAATTTGGAGAAGAGGCAGCTAAGGCAGAGGAGTAAGAAGAAGTTGAAGAAGCAGATGATGATGATGAACAAGGGCAAGAGCCATTAGCACTGACCCAAGGCATGGGTGAGGATGCAAAGGAAGAAGAAGGTGTCAAGTAGGAAGCATCAAAGGTAGAATCCAAGAAGAGGAAGGCACAAAAATAGCCTGTTGCACAGCACAAAGTGAAGAAGAAAGTAGCTAAGCCGAGCCCAACCAAGCCTACCACAAGGGTAGATACAAGGGTAACAAAAAAAGTGGAAAAGGAACAAGAAAAGAAGAAAGCCATAGAGCAAGGAGGGTTAGCAGAGAAGAAGAGGAGAAAATATGTTGCACCCCCAAAGTCAAATGAAGAGAGAACTGAATCTAATAATGAGCAATTCAAAGTGGTAAGTCACACCATCAAATCTGATCTTGAAAATGTTTGTGACAATATTAGGGATAATGCATATTTAACTAGGTTAAAGACCATTGATTTTAATAAATTGTCAAGGGAGGAGCAGAACATAGTGGAAGAATCTATCTACACTATAATGGCCAAGTTCAAGACTACTCCACTTAAACTTGATAATTCTATGCCTAAGGAGCTAAGTTCCATTATTGAAAATAAATGGCATTATTGCCTGAACATAGAGAAAGAAATAAGAGAATCAACATTGGATTGTGTAATGCTAGACCTTACAAAAGGTCAAATAAGCAAGGCTAGCAAGAAACATGGGAGAAAATTTGCACCCAAATACAGAGCCTTCAACATTCTAAAGAATAAAATTGAGGATGTTGTGAAGAAGTCCACACAAATGTGGAAATTGATTTATGGGCTAATTACTATCAAGGAAGGGCAAGAAGATCCCTTTGAGGGAAGAAATTATGGTGAGGAGGAAGAGGAAAGTGAAAAAGAGGAAGAAGGAGAGAAAGAGAAGGAAGAAGTTACAGTGGAGGAGAAGACACAGAAAGGTGATTAGGCAACAGCTAAGGAGCAGCAACAAGAATAGAGTGTCCAAGACACACAATTTCCACCATCTAGTTCTCCACATGTAGCACCTACATCTACAGAAACTATAGTTGTAAATGATGTTCCTCATACTTCAAGTTAGAACATTAATCCATTGATTGTAGAGGATCTTAGAAAGATCCTTCACCAAACAACTTTGCAATCACAGTTGTGTACAAATCCTATTTTGGTGAGTGTAGAAGAATTGTAAAAAGGTGTAGCTAAAATAACTAAGGAGAAGGTGAATACACAAGAACCACCTTCACAAACTCCTATAACTAAAAATGGTCAACCACAAGAGAGAGAGTAGAACAATACACATTTGCTAAGGTTGATTCTATAGTGACAGGCATAGTAACCGCTAAGGAGCAAGCTAAGGAAAAGACAGGATAGAAAGATACCATTGATCCTACAACACAAAACCAATGTGCACCTACTCTAATCACTACCATTGATCAAGGTAGAAGTGAAGAAGACAAGGAAGAGAAGAAAACCCCTAAGGAGAAAGAACAAGGGCAATACAAACATTGGTCAATTTGCTTACTACGGGGACTCCTACTAAGTAGTCGAGCATTGATGTAGTACCACTGCAAATATCAGCACTAGGCTCAAGCTCCACCAAGGTAGAAAGGGTACTTCACTATGGAGACCCTGCACTTGGTGAAGAGATAGTCATACCAAGTTATGACTACAAGACAATGAACTTAGCACAGATCAATGAAGTGCAAGAGGCACTGGAAAGGAAGAAGAAGCAGGAGATACTCAGAAATGAGTATAGACAAAGGAAAGCATTAATAGAAATCAAAGACATCTTCCTTGATGCATTCAGCTTGCCAATACCTAATGAAACAAAGCCCATTATGGAGCAACTATCCAACATAGTGGACCAAGTACAAAATGAAGACCTTGATACCAATGTTAAATTATTGGAATGGTTCAAAAAGAAATTTCAAATGAAGGTAAATGAGAAGATATCTGGTGAAATAGCACTATCATAGGTTGAACTAGATAAGAAAGTTGAGAAAGTGAAAATAGGACTTGAGAAAATATTCTCATTGTACTCCAAGTTGTGTGATTCTTCATATTTCACATAGGAGACTAGCCAGAGAATATTGATCTTGGAGAGGAACCTTTAGATATCAAGCACACAACTACCTAAGGATCCAACTCAAAGTGAGAAGCATTTTGCCACAACGCTTCACACTTAAAAGGAGTTAGTTGCTTAACAGCAGAAGAGGCTAATATTAAGGCCAAATTAATACAAATCTAGTCTGCAATTACCCCACACATGGAAGTATTGCATAAAGAGATGGCCTATGCAGAGAACATTTTGAAGAAAGATCCAAATCTTTCTACATTAGAAGGCCTAATACATCTTGCAACAGAGACAGCTATCCAGCTCAAAACACTAGAAATAGCATTGGACAATTGGGATGCTTCTCTAAAGATAATAATGGAGGTAAATAAAACATTTTTGGCTAAGTATTCTATTCATTCTTAGGACCCTTTGACAAAAGTGTCAAAAAGGGGGAGATAATATATTGTGTAGATAAAGGGGAGATATAATACATTGGGGAGATAATAAACGCTACCCAAAGGGGAGATAACAAAATTTGAGGAGAGGTAAGGAGATAAAGCCAAAAGGATACAAAAATTGTAAGGAGATGTGTGAAAGGGGGAGTAGACACAGAGCAGAAATAGAGCAGCCAAGGTAAAGAGTTTCATAAACATCAGCATGAGACAAATCCAACATAAGGAATTTTGGATACATAAATGGCACATTAGCTCAGGGGGAATTACAAGTTTTTGAGTTAAGTGTTTTTTCCACTCATGTCAAAGGGGAAGATTGTTGGTCTCAGATTGGTTTTGACAATTAAGTGTCAACACATTTAACCAATTTCTAAGTTGATGCAAAATATGATACAGATGTTGAGCCACAGTATCTACCAAGTCATAAATTCAATAGGTTTCGAGTGAACTTCAGGTATCAAGCAAGATTCAAATGTCGAGTGATAAGTGATGTCGAGTCACTATAAGTACCGAGAAAAGTATAGACACCGAGTAAGACAGAGTTACTATAAGAGTCGAGCAAGATGGAAATCCTATATGTGTCGAGTATCAGCAATCAGTAAGTGTCAAGTAACACAAAATCAGCATATGAGTTTGTGCCTTCACATATCAGATGTAAATCATTTTTTTGAGCCGACTCAGGATGAATCTCGAAGGATCTAAAAGATAAGATCGAATCTTTTGCATTCCCTATGTAATCAGCATGCAGCCAATAAGAAAAATGGAGAAAGCATGCAACCAATAGGAAAAGTGTAAAGATTTGAGTGGGAAAAGAAGGATGAATACTAATTGTAGATTCATACCTAACCCTAATGTAATGACCCTTTCCAATAGGCCACTAAAAAAACAACTAAATTTAATACACTGCTAAAAGTATATTGCTAAATAAAAGAAATAATAGTGCCAATGTATTCATTCAATGAAAACCAAATGTATTTAAAAATGATATGGCAATTTTCAGCACCAAAACATTATGACATGGCACATTATAGAGAAACCCTAACTGGCTGTATACAATTGAGAACTTGTTGCAACTACAGATTGAAATGAAGAACCTAGATTGATCAAATGGTGGAGATTGAAGATGATATGATGAAAGTGCAACACCAACTGAAACTCCAAGTGAAAGGACTGAAATATCCTTCCCACCACTACAATAATTCAGGTGATCTTTCACACCCTCAAAATTGCGTACCAATTGAGAGTCTTCATTCTCAATGGCCAATTGTGACTACCTATAGAAACCCTAGGCTCCATAATGCACATCAACAAATATCAATATAAATCTCGATGATAGGCAATGAGTCCTCAATGCCTATTTATTCTTTTTTTCTCGATAGGTCGGCCTCCTTTTTAATTTTTTTCTCTGCTTCTTCTAGCAACCTCTAGAAGATTGTTTTATTTAATGACTTTATAAAATATATCACTTTATTAAGTTAATAATTAACTCCTCCAAAAAATAGGGACATTACAGGTCCGCCCCTCCTAAAATTGCTTGGCCTCAAGCAATCTTAATGATGGATGCTACAAAATCACTTCTCCCTCCCAAGTAGCATCTTCAATAGGTAAAATTTTTTCCACTTAACCAGATACTCTCTGATTACTCTCCTGCAAAGTTGCTTCTCTCTACTATCTAGAATGGATTCTAGCACTAAGATCAGTTTCCCCTCATCATCCAAGGGAGGTAATACTGTAGAAGGCATCACATTCTGACCCAATGCCTTTTTGAGGCATGATACATGAAACACATTATGCACTCTACTATCTATGGGAAGCTCCAACTCATAAGCCACCTCACCCACTCGCCTGATGATCTTGAATGGTCCATAATAGCATGGCTTGAGTTTCTCTCCACCACTCTTCTTGAGAGCGGACTGCTTATATGGCTGCAACATGAGGTAAACCATATCATTTACCTCAAAACTACGCTCAGTCCTCTTCTTGTTTGCAAATTGCTTTTGCTAGTTCTGAGCCCTAGCAATGTTGTCTTTGAGAGTAGGAACTATATCCTTACTTTCCTGTAATAGCTCACCTGCACGAGGTACTCGACTGTCTCCCAACAACAAATCTAAGAAACTAGGTGCCTCATAACCATAAAGTGCCATGAAGGGTTTCATTTGTATAGTCATATGATATGTAGTATTGTAACAATATTCACAGAGATATATCCATCTGACCCAAGCTCACTGTTGATCTGCCACATAATTCCTCAAATACCCTTCCACCCATTTGTTTACAATCTTCATTTGACCATCAATCTATGGGTGATAAATGGTGCTAGGTGTAAGCTTAGTGCCACACAACTGAAATATCTCCCACCAAAAGTGACTCATGAAGCGGTTGTCCCTATCACTCACAATGCTTTGAGGCAAACCATGTAATCTAAAAACCTCCCTGAAGAAGACCTCTACCACCTGAGTTGCTAAGTATGTAGTAGCGATAGGGAAGAAGTGAGCATATTTTGTTAGCCTATCCACCACCACATAAATACAATCGCACCCCTGGGCCCTGGAAAGCCCGTGATAAAATCCATAGAGATGCACTCCCACTTCCTATCAAGAATAGGAAGTGGTTGTAGGAGCCCTGCTAGATAAGTGTGCTCTTGTTTATTCTGCTGGCAAACATGACACTTACGCACATATTGCAAAACATGAGCCTTAAGTCCCTTCCAAGCGAACCATTCCCATACTAACCTGTAAGTCTTGAAATACCCAAGATGGCCTGTTGTAGGTGAATTATGGAATGCTCTCAAAATCAACTGCTTCACTTTCGATCATGGGACTAAGTAAATCATGTTCTTATAAATTATCAAATCATCTATGAGAGTGTATCTGGTGTCAATTGTTGTTCCCTCCACTATAGAAGAGGCCCACGTGTCTTTGGCATATTCTGCTACAATCAAGTGTCGCCAATCCTCTAATATCTGAATCATAGAAGTGAGGTGTGGCCTACAGGATAAAGCATCTGCAACAATATTTTGTGTCCCGTTAACATATGTGATATCAAAATCATATGCCTGTAACTTACTCACCCACTTCTGCTAACGATCATTCAAGTCCCACTGTCCCAAAAAGTGTCTCAAACTATTATGATCAGTTTTAATACAAAATTTGTTTCCCACAAGATACTGTTTGAATTTGGCCAAGGCATGCATGATGGCCAACATCTCCTTATCATATATGTTGAATGATCTCTCAGCCCCTCTGAGTTTCCTACTCTCATAAGCTATAGGATGCCTGTCTTGCATGAGTACAACACCAACTCCCTCTCTAGAAGCATCACATTGAAGCTCAAATGACTTCGTGAAATCAGGCAATGCTAATACTGGGCATGTAGTCATTATTTCCTTGAACCGCATAAAACACTCATGTACCTCCTGAGTCCACACAAATGCCCCTTTCTTCAAAAAATTTGTCATGGGTGTTGCATGTCATGAGTAGCCATTGACAAACCTACAATAGAATCAACATAGACCAAGGAACCCCCTTAACTATGTAAGGTTCTCTGGTGGTGGCCAATCAACAATAGCGTGAATCTTTTCAGGATCCATTTGTAATCCTTCTACACTAATGATGTGTCCAAGATACAACAGTTCTGCCATCCCAAAATCACATTTGGACTCCTTGGCATACAAGGACTCCCTCCATAAAATGCTCAATACTATCTCCAAGTGCTCTAAATGTTCCTGCCATGTCCTACTATAGATCAAAATATCATCGAAGAATACCAGCACAAATTTCCTCAACTGATGGTGGAAGACCTTGTTCATAGTGGATTGAAAAGTGGTAGGTGCATTAGTCAAACCAAAAGGCATGACTACAAACTCAAAATGCCCGTAATGATATCTGAAAGCAATTTTTTCAATATCCTACTCTCGAACTCTGATCTAGTGATAGCCTGATCTCAAATCATTTTTTTGTGAAATAACAAGCCCCATGAAATTTGTCTATCAACTCATTGATGCATGGGATGAGATACTTGTTCTTTATAGTTCTCTTATTCAACAACCTATAATCAATACACATTCATAGAGTTCCATCCTTCTTTTTTACCAAAATAATAGAAGATGCAAAAGGTGACTTACTTGGTCTGATGTGTCCCATTGCTAGCAACTCCTTGATGGTCCTCTCAATCTCATCTTTGAGTCATTTTGGGTGCTGGTATGGTGTAATCATGACAGGCTTAGCGCCTTCCTCCAGCTCGATAATGTGCTCTATACCTCTATTTGGTGGCTTTCCTTGTGGAATCTCACTGAATACCTTCTCATACTTGATTCTTAATTTTTGAATATCTGGATGATATTTAGTCTTATGTTGCTCCTCCTAGGTAGGCATCAAGGTGCATATTTCCACCCACTCTATATTATTATGCCTGGCTAATCTCTCCAACCGCCTAAATGAGATAGTCCTGACATCACCATTACAGATAGCCTTCAGCACATGAGCCCTGCCATCCACCACAAATCATATCTCCATATCCTCCAATCTCAAGGTAACCTCCTTCAAAGAATGTAGCCACTGCATCCCAAGTACTAAGTCCATGTCACCCATGTTGACCACATGATAGTCTGCTTAAACTCATAGTTGTTTAGGCACAAAGGTAGATCTCGCACCATCCTGTCACAATGAAGAGTATATCCATTGGCTACCTTGACTCTCAGTCCCTCAAAATCCTCAGTAATGATTCCATGCCTCTCCACAAATCGTTCATCAATGAAATTATGTTTGGCACCTATATCCAACAGAGTAATAACCTCTTGTCCTGCCAAGACACCCCAAAATCTGAAAGATCCCTCTCTTTGAATACTAGATAGATGTGCCTCCTGTAAATGTAGCTCTGGAGCCTCTTTTTTCTTAGCACTATCTACCTCTTGATCACCCTCTACCTCATCAAGATCCTCATCATGGTGCTCTGAGATGTCTGAATCTAAACCTTCGTAATAAGCCCACGTCACCTCGTTAGCCTTCCCCTTAGGCCTCATAGGAAAATCATGACCAAATTCATAAGGACCTTTGCAAAAGAAGCATAGCTTCTTCCTACATAGGTCATTAAGCATTTCCTTATCCCAAGGTGGAGCTAGCTTTCCTTTTGAGTCACTAACCTTCTCTTTACCCTTGCTGAATTCCCCTTTGTTATCTCTAAATGATGAAGAACCCTTTGAACTAAACCGATTTGCTGAAGCTGCAAGTTCCATACTACGGGCTTTCTTCATGGCTTCATATAATGTAGGAGGATCAAAGGCCTTTACCCACCCCTTGAGTGGTTCATTTAATCCCTCTGTGAATAAAATGACTAGCCTCCTTTCTAAAATGTCAGGCACCATCACTGCAAGCTTCTGGAAGTCGTTGATAAATTGTTCTAAGTCTCTTGACTGTCTCAACTGGGCTAACTCCCGAAAAAAAACTTTAGGATTTTTTTTATCAAACCTTTCTATCAATCTATCCACAAACTCCTGATAAGTGGTTACCTGATTGTGTTGCAATGTGATCATGCCAAGTGTCCACCAATCATGTGTTGCCCCATCTAAGTGTAAAGTGGCATACTTGAGTGCTTCAAATTCTGTCATAGTCTTCAGAGATAGGAGAGTATCCACCTTATGAATCAAAGTATGAGCAATCATTTTTCCACTACCATCAAATGTGGGTAATACCAACTTGTTGGTGACCTGTTGCAACTCACTGTGTTTATCTACTTGCTTTTGCCTGGTAGCTCTATAGTTTAGGTACCTATCAAATGTCCATCCATACTATACATATTATGGTAATGAATCCCACTCATTCCTCACTTGTCAAAGTTCATCTACAATATCTATTACCATAGCATCAGGTGTGTGTGCTGGAGTTTCTTCTCTGAATGTAGGACGTGTGGGTCTGTCAGCTATTCCAGACCATGTCCTATGTTGTGATCCTACTATGCTCCTATCATCCTGCTATGCTCCTATCATCCTGGTCATTATTATGATTATTTCTCCTATTTTTCGCAATCAAATGTTGCATCATAACCATCATTGCCTATGTACTTGCCTCTATTGACTGTAGAAGCCTCTCCTGTTGCTTTAAAGTCTCATCATCTCGCACACTTCTAGATGGGCTTTGAGAATGTCTCTCAGCCATATTCTTAGTTATGTTGGTTCTTTTGTAAACTAAATTAAATGGTGGCTGGGTAACCCTATCAAGCTGGTAGGAAACTGCTCTGATACCATTGTAATGACCCTTTCCAATAGGCCACTAAAAAAAACCCTAAATTTAATGCATTGCTAAAAGTATATTGCTAAATAAAAGAAATAATAGTGCCAATGTATTCATTCAATGAAAACTAAATGTTTTTACAAATGATATGGCAATTTTCAGCACCAAAACATTATGACATGGCACATTACAGAGAAACCCTAACTAGTTGTATACAATTGAGAACTTGTTGCAACTACAGATTGAAATGAAGAACCTGGATTGATCAAATGGTGTAGACTGAAGATGATATGATGAAAGTGCAACTCTAACTGAAACTCCAAACCAGCAATTAAGCACAAGTGAAAGGACTGAAATATCCTTCCCACCACTGCAATAATTCAGGTGATCTTTCACACCCTCAAAATTGTGTACCAATTGAGAGTCTTCGTTATCAATGGCCAATTGTGACTACCTGCAGAAACCCTAGGCTCCACAACGCACATCAGCAAATATCAATATAAATCTCAATGATAGGCAATGAGCCCTCAATGCCTATTTATTCTTTTTTTCTCGATAGGTCAGCCTCCTTTTTAATTCTTTTCTACGCTTCTTCCAACAACCTCTAGAAGATTGTTTTATTTAATGACTTTATTAAATTAATAATTAACTCCTCCAAAAAATAGGGATATTACACCTAAGGCTTCAGAACCTTTAAAAGGAGGTCGATACCCCAAAATTTGTGAGTGTAAGAGAGTTATATGGGAGAATTATAGCAAAGTTCAGAGGGGTGTAAAGACTTAGAGAAGGAAGAGTAGCATTGCAAAATTCAATTGATTAGAATAGAGTATCGACACTTTGAGCAGAGACATCAGATCAGGAAGGATCAGATCAGATTGAGCAGAATAAGTATTTGGAATTAGCAATCAAAGATTGTAAGTCATTGGGTCAACACATTCTAATGCTTTCTAGCCATTGTATTAGGAATAAAAATCCTATGGAGATAGGTTGGTCTAACAGCCATGTTGCAAGCCTTTCAACAAGGTGCTAAATCCTTTTACAGGATAACATTCCAAGTGAGTGTTTGTAAATCCTTTAACCAAGTCATTTTTAATAGGGTGTAAAGCCTTTAACAGGGCAGACCATTGGAAGTGGTCAATCTTTATAACCTTAAATAGTTACATAGTTTTGCAGTAATAATTTGTAGGTGTTATCCCCACCCCAGTTTTACCTTCTCATTTTAGAGGGTTTCTGGGTGACCAAAATCTTGTGTTATATATTTTCATGCATGTCTTTACTTTTATGTTAATTAGATATGGTAGATGCATATGAATGATCTCAATTAAAAGTGTTAGAGGCTAATACTGTTACTTATGATTCACCACCCCCACAACCCCCCCCCCCCCCCCCCCCCAACCCCTCAAAAGTAAATCTTCCCATTTGTAAATTCCAACAAAGATTTGGAGCTCATATGTGAGTGCACATATCAAAAGAAGTTGATTGATATATAGAAACAATTTTCTGGTGATTGTGTTCTTGCACAATTAATGCAAAAATGAATTCAATGTGATTTATAGGTTGAAATTGAGTTAATGAGTACCATTTGATCATGAAAAAGTTAAAGGAGAGATTTGGAGCATTGTTGAAGGAAAAATTGAAGTGATTTGAGTAGAAAATTTAGGAAGTCCTAATTTTCACAAAATTAAGGTATTTATCACTTGTTTAGTCGTAAATTGGAATTTTAATTTAAACGAATGGAAACCCCAATAGTATGTGATGTCAATGAAAGGCCTAGGTATAAATTCAAGAACCATCCCTATATTTGATTAGAAGATGACCCTCTAGGGTCATTTTCACAAGTGCCCTACAATGTTTTATGTGTAGAGGACATTGGGGCATAGATTCACTACAAGTTTGATAGTATAGGTGATGGTGACATCCACATAAACTTGGACTTAGTTTGAAATAATGACCTATCACTTAAGGAATGGTTTGAACACTTAAATGACTTAAACATCATTAGGCATATGTTTTATATGGAGTTTGAGAACCACGAATGGACAAGAATTATTCTAAATAGAATTCACAAAGAAATGTTTTGGGTTGGTGAAATATCGGTTATGATGGATGATGACATTATTCATAAACTTACTAGACTAAGTAATGAAGGTACCAATCTTATGAATGAGAAGTAAAGAAGCTAGTTGAAACTACTTTGAAAACCAAGTCAAGCAGAAGAAATATGAGATTAGATTTTATAAATGCAACTGGTGTCAGATTAATAAGCAAGATAGTTGTCTACAAAATGAATTATAGTTTAAGGTTAAACTCAGTACCTATTGGATTTATCCATCTAGCTTATCAAATGACTGCAAAGAAAGAAAAAGTGAATATGTGTAATATCTTGAAACAACGATTAGTAGACAACACTTACATAGTCAAGAAAAATAAGAATGTTGTATTTAGGTTTGAGTATTTGATAACACATTTGTTTTTCCAAGTGATAAGAAAATTTCCTAGAATGTCAAAGTATGAGTGGAATATCAACAAATGCATTATGAAACTAATTACACACTACTATAGGAAGCATAAAAAATATAGAATGACAAATGGTATTATTAGAATGATGAGGAATTTTCAAGTAGAGCAAAATAAAGATATTGAATCCCTCTATCCCTAGTAGAGAAATACAAACATTACATCAGTGTCATGGTTGAAATTGATGTAACATGTATGTAAGCAATAGAACCAAGGGTTAAGTTCATTGAACCTATGGGGTATGAAATGTTTGAGGGACTGATAGAAGGATATGTGAAGATACTCTTAGAATCAAAGAAAGACAAGGAGTGTCCTAGATGGGGCATATATGAAGAAAAGGTTAGAGAGATAGACACTAAGCTTCATAGCAAGGAAATCAAGAAAAGTGTGTACTAGAAAATAGAAACCATTATGAAGGAGATAGGAATGAGAAGAGAATAATACAAGGAAGCTATGGGAATCAATTTGAAAATGAGAGTAAACTTGGACAGTCTAAAATATTAGTTACTAAGCCTTTAGCAATTGATTTTAGATCAATACAAGGAGTAACAGTAGTTGGACCATCAGCTAGTGCACCACACACAATAGTATCACAAGAACAACCATATTTTATACCACTAATTTAGAAGCAACAAAATAAACAATATGTTAGCATTATCAAAGTACAAACAATTACCCCTCTAAGTACCAAAAGGTTTGCAAGGTTAACAGAGGTAAAATAGGAGCCAATAGAATCTTCTACACAAAAGAGGACTAAGAAAATGGTCAGTAGGCCTAGAAAGAAAATAAAAATACTTTGAAGTACTTAGAAAAGAAGGACTCAGATAGTTGAGTCTGAATTAGATGGATCAAAAGAAGAAGGAGAGGTAAAAGAAAAAGACATAAAAGAAGTGAAGATATAAGTGAAAGTTCCTACTAGAAGGAAATGTTAGAAGCCAAAGATAGAAACATTAAATAGCACAATCATAAATAATGACAATTTTGTATAATTAAATAAGTTTTACAATTTGTATAGTAATATGGATAGATTGCATTTGGAAAATACAGTAGTTAGGCATATGATTTGACTAATGAGAGATTTGAAGATGTACAAAAATAGATTCTGAAAGATCTCTATGATAGATTGATAAACATGAAGAAAAGAGTAATTGAAGAAGACAAAAATGATGAGAAGTTATGTGAAGCTAAGAATGATGAGAATCTTGCAAACATCATGAAAGGTATTGAGCCCTTACTGAGTAACAAGAGAAGAGAAGTACTCATGATGGGAGGAAATTACGAGGAGGCTAATGAGGAAACAAAACAATAAATTGTGAAGTTTATGAACTTAGTGGTACCCAGTCAAGAAAAGGAAATCCAAGACATAGGGGGAGTAATCCCTATAGAAGAGAAATGATACATATCACCATTAGTTACAATAACAACATTATCAGTAGGTGAAGCAATAATAGATATAGTAATGACAGAGGCAGTGACCACTCCAAAGATAATAATTACTTCTAACACTATGCAAATAGGTAGTACAAGAATTACTTTGGAAACAAAAGAAGATCCATTGAAGGACTACAGACCATTCATTGATGATAATTTGGTGGGTTATACTAGTTCTAAGGATGAGGAAGAGGAAAAGAGGAAGAGAGAAAGAAAGAAACAGAGAAGGAAAATAGGTTAGAAGACAAAAGGAAAAGAGAAGGGGGGAAAAAGGAAGAAGAAGAGAGAAGGAATGAAGAAGGAGAAGGAGAAACAAGAAGAGGAAAAGAGGAAAGAAGAATAAGAGAAGAGGAAAGAAGAAGAATAGAAGATGAAAGAAGAAGAAGAGGCAAAGAAGAAAGAAGGAGAAGAGGAAACATAGGAACGAAAGAAATAAAATAAGATTAGAAATAATTGGAAGATAGTAATGCAGGAGTCAAAATTCTTGCCCCAGTTGAAGCATATAGAAACTAAAGTTGAAAAATTCATATTTCAGCATGAGGCCAATATTATGTTACAAACTCCTAAGAAGTACAAATCTCCATTGGAATATGCATCGGAGAACTTATCCAGTGATGATGATGATAATTAAATGGGACCGATATCATCTTTGAGAAAAGTTCTTTAAAGGAACAAGAAGGTGAAGAATCTTGAAAATTTGTTAGAGGAAGTTTCAGAGAAGTTGTAGACTACCATCAGAGTTAAGGTTACAGGGGCAGATCCCCATATGAGAGCTAAGAAATTAGTGAAAGATTTTGATAGCAAGTTCACCCAATTATTAGAAGTGGCATTAACACAGGCACATGTAAAACATGATGAACAAATGTTTGACACAATGTGCACAAATATCAGAAATGATCTAATAACAATTGATACTTGTATCAAGGAACTAAGAAGATGTTTGATGGAAGGAAAGAAATTGTATGAACAATGTATCATGCCATACATCTATTTCAAAGATCTAAATGAAGAGATGAATGGGAAGCAAAATGAGTTATAGAACTTGGTAAATAAGCTTCAGCAACCAACTACAAATATTGAATACTTAGAAGCATCTATTGCATAAATACATGATGACATAAAGCTTATTGATTTGAAGAAAAGGAATAATCATAAAGAGGTTCTAATTATCGAGAGAACATAACATTGAGGGTTAGTATTGTAAAAAAGCAATTGGATGAATGTTTTGCAGCGAAGACATCATATGAAAAGCTTGTCTATTTAGATCGTAATGTAGTAGAGGTAGCATCCAAAGGACCATACACCCTGATCAATATATCTGAGGCAATTAAGGGAAAATAGAAGAAAGAGTTTGAAATTCTAAAGTCAAACTTTACAGATTGTATTTCCAGGATAGAAAACTCAGCATGAAGAACAAGGTAAAACAATTTTGACATGTATATAAGTTTTGACACCTTTGTCATTGATGTCAAAGGGGGGGAGATATAAAGAAAATTGTATATAAAAGATTGTAATAGAGTGAACAATTATAATCCAAGGGGGAGTTATATCAATTAGGAGAAATAAGGAGACATGGTATAGATGATGATCTACAATTTTTGAGATTTTGTAAAGGCCACAAGTTTTTGTAAATTTTTGAAGTTTTGTTTTTGGGACTTAGCCAAATTTCCCATATGTTTCCATCAATGCTAAAGGGGGATATTGTTGGCAATTTTGATAGGTTGGTTAGCATGATGTTATCACTTATGACAATATCTAAGTCATGTGAAGTGAGAAGATCATAAGGATGAAGAATTGGGCTACGTACTTCAAAAATTATCTAAGTGCTATACAATTTGTTTGATAGAACAATTAGAGTTTTGATCATTGTAGTTTACAGAAGCAATATTGACATGTGTAGACTTAGGTATGGATAGGAAAGACTATAAGGATGACATGTGCATCAAGACAATACAATTAGTATAGATAGAGTTATAATGATTTTACCAGTTGCAGTATTGTATAGGAGCAATAGAGAAAGACAAGGAAATGAGTATTTTGGGTTAAGATTTTTTTTTTATCAAAATAATTAGTTTAGATGACATCCAAGATGTTAAACCTAAGCTAGCAAGAGTTGATTTTATATTTTGGAAAGTATGTAAAGGTATGAAGGCTGACTAAGAAAATAATTATGAAATAACAAGGTATAAAATAAAATTGTAAATGTGATGTTGTGTGCTTGAAAAAAAATGAATGTGAGATGTATGTGATGCAAATTTTGATGTATGGTCAGAGCAATGTGAATTGTGATCATTTTTTTGTGAAGAGCAAGAAAGACAATATCCGATATTGAAGATATTAATAGTAGTGTAAAGGTTTTTGTATCTATCTTTTGTATTGAAGAATATTATTGTACATTACATGTTTGGGAAATGACTCATCTTTTGTATATATGTAAATTGTATATAGCAACTCATAATAGGTTTGGGGCTTCTAACAAGGCCCAAGTCCTCTAACATGGATTGAGACATTATACAGATCTAACAAACTCCTAACTTGGTCAATATCTTTAACCAGATACTTTTGATTAGTGGATCATTTTGTGGGTACCATTCCCACTAAGGTTTTCCCTTGGCCAGGGTTTCCCTAGTTAACAAAGTATGGTGTTATGAGTTACTCTTTTTTTATGGTTATGTTTATTGTTCAACATGGTTAGTTTACTTTCATGTACAAGTTATAAAGTTATTAAAGATTATTCAATTTTAGGAAAAATTTATGAAATACTAATTCACCACACCCCTCTTAGTATTTCCTATTTCTAACACATGTATATATATTATTTATTTTGTTAATGATATTCAATGTATTATGAATAATTTTATTTTTTATACATTTACATCACATCACAAATATATCATGACATCGGGTGGTTTAGACCCTAGTGTCCATCCTAGTAGTGAGCATGTTTCATGCTCCTCTACTCATGGTACTCCCTAGGGTAGGAAGACTTGTAGATAGTACACTATACAAAGATTGCATACTACTCTAGCTTAACTAGAGAAAACAGTAAAAGAAATATATCCTCCCTAACAAGGAGAAGCTTTCATCGATATGAAAAGAGCTCATGAGTATGATTCAGAAGGTTGAATCATATAACCCATACGATGACATGTTCATTGACATATTTTATGGGATTTTATAGGGCACAACCTCAAGGACTATTAGTTAGAGGACTATTGATAGGGATGCTTGCATGTGCAATGTTAAGTGAATGTTTTTAGTTTACCTTGACATAGTTGTTAAAACATATAAAGTGACAAGGTGAAAATATCAACTTGTGGCACCTTTCATAGATCTTAGATGGTTGATAGTCTATCATAAGTGGCCAGAGAAGGATGAGGTGTCATTATATTTCTACAAACAATTATATGTAGAATCCTATTTTGGTTATGATATTGACTATACAATCTTCTCACAATATGTTTGTTAGGGGTAGGGTAGGTTTGTAGATAAGTTCAAACACTGTGATCTACCACATTCCCCTAGTAAGAGAGCAGTGGTGGTTCAAAACCTTTTGGTTCTTCCAAATGGTTTGGAGACATACATTAGAGTAGGAGTAATTGCAACTCTAGAGACACATGTTGACATGTACTCTAGCATTACCTTTTTTGTTGCTCAAGTTGATGAGTTGTCATATGATCATTTGGGAAGGTATATGTTGTAATCTCTCATTAGTTATATTTTGATCTGTCATATGCATATTATGATTCGTACATATAATATGATCTCCCCATGCTTGAGGAGATAACATATCTACCTGAGGATCAATTGTACGCCATTAGCTCTATTTTAGTCAGGTATCTCATTGATTCTTATAAGGGGTATTTGATAATGCATGGGATTACTCTAAGGTTCATGAGTTCATTTAGAAATTTCTTGGAAGATCTTCCATTAGGAGAATCCATGGATGTGGAGATGCAAAGGCGGATGCCTCCAAATAGGAGGACATTCATATATGTCCTACAATTCTGATGCAAAGTGTAGATCCTATATCTCCTCTAGAGAATGCACATCCTCTATATTAGAGACCTCAAATATCACAATTTCAAAATGCATTTTCATAGCTACTTATGGATGAGACCATTGATCCATATGCAATTTCATTACACTCTTCTAAGTTTTTAGACATTGTTCAAGTATTCTAGCAGACATATCAAGTAAGAAACCAAAATTTGAATGTTTAATTATTTTAATCATACATACATACACACACACACACACACACACACACACACACACACACACACATATAGAGAGAGAGAGAGAGGGAACTTATATTTTATATATATTGTGTATACATATGATACTAGTATTTAGCTACCGCATACACAGATCTACATGCACCTAGTGATCATATTCATTAAGATACACATGTTTATGCATGTGTATATCTATGTATATGTTTTATGTTTTTCAAGATTAAAACATATTTAAAAAATAATTTTATTTTTATATTTTCATCTAGAATATCTAGATAGCATTTGGAAATTGTGTATGTTTTAAAAAAACCCCTGGAGTAGGTGGTTGATCATATTAGGGGCTAGGTATTGAGGGATCTTTGAGTTAGATTTTAGTGTTGTGGTCCATAGATACATTTTTATGTACACTCATATTGTATTTATTTATTTCAAACATTGATAAATTCCCATGTGTGCATACTTCTTGGGTATGTTGTGGAAATTGTTCTTTGATACATACATACATACGCACATATGTACATACACACACACACACACACACACACACACACACACACACACACACACATATATATGTATATATGTATGTATATGTATATATGTGTGTGTATATGTACATGTATATGTATGCATATATGTATATATATGTATATGTCTATATATACATACATATATATATATATATATGTATGTATGTATGTATGTATATATATATATGTATATGTACATATATATATATATGTATACATATACATATATATGTATGTATATGTATATATATATGTATATATATACACATACATACATATATACATATATACACATACATATATACACACACATATATATACATACATATATCTACATATATATACATATATACATGCATACATATACACATATATACATACATATATATACATATATATATATACATATACATGTATATATACATGATATTTGACATATCTCTATGTGTGTACATTATGGACATTGACATATTTGATGTGTACATATATATATATATATATAGACACACATATATACATATATACATATATCGACATATGTACATGGATACATATATACATATATATCTACATACATACATATATATAGGACATGTTGATATTTGACACATTTCTATATATGTACATTATGGGAATTGACATTTTTTATGTGTACATGTTTCGATAGATATTTTACATGGACCTATTTTAGACACATTATTATTATTATCATTTTTATATATTCTAGATATATATTTCATGTGTTACATTTATAGATATGCATTTCATGTGTTATGTTTAAAATTTTATCAAGTAAATTTATTTCATGTCTTGGAGATTTTGGAAAATTTACGGTTGTAATATTTGTGTACGATAGCTAAATGTTCTTGAGTAATCTAAACTAATGATGAATACATATGTACAAAGCTCGTAACTTGTCACATTAAGATTGCAATTATATAAATATATTCCAATGCAAATGTCATATATCAATGATATATATGGGAAATGTATCACAATTTTAAAAGTTTGGATGTGTGTGTGTGTGTGCACTTGTTGAGCAACTAAATTTTTATATATAAAAATGAGTTTAAACTAAAACCATCTATATATCATAAGTTTAAGGTACAAATATGCTTTAATCAATGTTATTTAATAAATGTACTAAAATAATTTATGCATGTACAATAAATGGCATATAAGAAATGTATAGATCAACTAAATCTTTAATTAAAAAATTAATGTAAACTAATGGAATTTATAATAAATCACATATAAGTATAAGGTAAACTTTCTATGGCTACTTAGACCATCCCCTTAAATATCTCCTTCAAACATTTCCTTGAGAAACCCCCTTCAAACATCCACTTATGACATCACCTTAAGACATCCCCTTACTTGACATCACCTTAAGGCATCTCCTTAAGGGTCCTAATGTGTCTTATAGGGTTCTAAGTGGTTATAAGACACATTAGGGCCCCTTCGGGCTACTTAGGACCACTTAGGACTTATTATGACCCCTTAGGGCCACTTAGAACTACTCAGGACCACTTGGACCCCTTAGGTGTGTTAAGTGGTCCTAATGTGTCTTATAGAGTTCTAAGTGGTTGTAATGTGTCTTATAGGATGGTAAGTGGTTGTAAGACACATTAGGACCCCTTAGGGCCCTAAGTTGTTGTAATGTGTCTTATAGGGTCCTAAGTGGTTATAAGACACATTAGGACCCCTTAAGGCCACTTAGGAACTATTACGACCCCTTAGGGCCACTTAGGACCACTAAGGACCACTCAGACCCCTCAAGGGTGTTAAGTGGTCCTAATTTGTTTCATAGGGTCCTAAGTGGTTGTGTTGTGGGTTCACAAGGCACACCCCATTTTCATGCAGAAAATGGGGACCTTCTAGCTTTTAAATTCCCCTTTAAGGCTTCTAGCCTAGAGCCGCGATCATTTTGGACCCTCTCCTGGGTATAGGTCAAACCCTGGTCTCTTTTTGGGAAGGTACAAGCAGTTAGAGACAGATAAAAATTAGAATTAAGGGGGAAGGGTTGGCTTTGGAATAGGTGTGCACATGCACACCCTTTGGAGGCATGCAAATGTGCACCCTCTAGAGGTGTGCACATGAGCACCCCTCCTGAGTGCTCATCCCCCAAGGCCTATAAAAGGCCCCAACCCCCCTCCTCTTACCTCACTTTGCTCCCACTCACCACATTGAACCACACACCCGCAATGTCAATTGTCATTTTCCTTGTAGTGTCTAGGATAGTTTTATTTATTGTCTTTACAATAGTATTCTACTATGAGGTTTTCAATACAAACATTTGTCTCTTTATCCCAAGTTGTTCACAAAATGCATTAAATTCTCCTAATGTGAACTCACCACCTTTGTTAGATCTCATGCATTCAAAGATCATGATTTTGTGAAAAGCTTTAGATTTCTCCATTAACAAAGTAACCCCCACATCATCCTTGAACAGTCAACAAATAATATAAAATATTTATTTGTATAGTATCTTCTAGTTATAGAAGGACCACATAAATCAATATTCACAAGATCTAATAATCACATTAAAGAATAAATCTTACTTTTGAAAGTAGATCTAGTTAGCCTACCCATCTAACATTCCTTACACGTAGAATTAGTAGGCTTAAACAATTTAGGTACATATCTTACTACCTTATTAGAATTTATCTTCATAATGTAATAAAAATTTACATGACACAACCACTTAAGCCATAGACAACTATCATCAATTTGAGAAATCAAACATCTTCTTTCAACATCATTCAAATGAAATATATTACCTTTAATATTTGTACCAATGCAATATCAATACTTAAACTTCCCAATGTTGTACACTTTCCACTCTTGAATGGTATACCATAACCCTTGTCAACTAACTAACCAAACCTAAAAATATTATGCTTTAAACCTTAAACATATAAGACATGTATTATTTTTACCCTGAAAAGTAATGGATACTCTTCCATGGATAAGAGAAGGAGTGTCAACACTAAATTTAACAAGACCACCATCATAACTTTCCAAGATCAAAAATTTGTTCTTATCTCTAGTTATATGATGTGAACATCCATTTTTAAAACCCATTCATCTTTCTCTTCAACATGTGCAAATATGTTTATTCCCACATTCATGCAACTTGTAGTCTCATTGGGGACCAAATCTTCTTCCTTGACCATTCACCATCTTGTGAACCATCTTTTTCATACTCATCCTCTATCACACATCTATTAGTGGCATGATAATATTTATTTTATTGTTTAGGTTGGAAATCCTAGGATTATGGTTTGTAACTTTTTCAAGGAACCTTGACACAAACTAACCAATCTTATTTGAATAAAAATATTTAAAGAGACAACTTTCCTTCATACTTACCAAATCATTTAGGAAATCTCCTAGAAATAAGGGATTCAAATTCGTCAAGATTTTTATATTCTTCTTTAATTTCTTCTAACTTCTTTGTATATCTTGATGTACTTCTAGAAGAGATTCCTTTCATATCATATATTTCTCTATCCTTATAAATAATAGTTGTGAATGAAGACTCAACTTTAGGAAGGGCATTGAAAAATTCACTCATCTCAAAGGAAGTTAGCCTACCCATCAACACGTCTCCTATCACATTTTTCACTAACCTAATTTCCTCAATAACAACAACCTGGTGTTTATAGGAAGTAGGTAAAGACCTCAATATTTTAGCCACAATCTTTGTCTCATCCAACTTTGCACCAATACATTTGATACTAAAAACAAGTTCATTTACCTTCTAAAAGTAGGAATTAATTCTCTCATCTTAATTCATCCTCAATGTTTGATATCTCCCTTTTAGACATTACAACTTATCTAGCTTGAAATAGGTATCAACTTTATGTAAAATCTCCATGTTTTTCTAGATCTCATGTGCAATATTCAATTACACAAAATTTTTGTACTCTATATTAGACAAGGCACTTAATATTGTTTCCTTGTATTTTATGTTGTATTCAACCTTCTTATTCACATCAAGGGTAGTAGCAGGAAGACTTTTTAGAGGAGCATAAACATTCTCAGTGATCTCTCAATATTCTTCTCCAACCCATCTCAAGTGTGTTTCCATATGACCTTTCCATAGTGAATAGTTTGTACCATTAACTCTTGAAATATCCTTCTTAAAAGATGTCATCATGTGCCACCTCAAGCGATTAAGACTCCCAAAGAGGAACTAGGCTCCTATACTAATAAAAATAAATAAGGAATCACACAAAACTGAGAAGAAGTGAATTAGTTGTACCAAAAACTTGTGAAATTTAACCAACTTTACCTCAAACCATATATATAATCATTAATCATGCAACTAAAGATCCACAACACAACATGAATGCATAACACCAAGATTTTTTGCGTGGAAAACCTCGTTAGGGAAAAAACATGGTGGGGACAAACCCACTAGATGATGTAATCTATTAAAATAACTATACCTTGTTAAAAGGTATTACAAATACAATATGAAAACAAAACTACATAGATGTCACCATTCAAATACAATAGGAAGGGACCACTACCTACAAAAATCACAAACTATTATTCATAGTGGACAACAATCCACATATCATGAACTATATAATAGCATTTTCAACATGCCCAAGTCAATTCCATTGAAATACAAATTATATTTCTCAAATCTCTTCTTTAATTTTATTTTTCGCTTACGTCTCTTAACATCCACATTATTGCACACATATACATGATCTAATTACACACATACATGATCACAAGATCATTACATTTATACAATTCATTAACCTTGAAGAAATGAAGAAGGTTAGCTAAACACTCACCACCTCAATTACAAAATTACATACATTAGAATATGGTATTTAATGTAAACCAATCCGTGTTGGCTAAGACATATCTCAGGCCATTAAATCCATAAACATGTTAAGCATCCAAAAATCATGCCTCAGTCCATCACATGTTACACCACCAAATCATCCATGAACATAAAGAATACAAACTCACTAATTTAAATTCATGAATTGCAAGTACACCAATCAACATGAGCCAAAAATATAGTAGGAGCATAATATATAAACATCCATATGTACCACTAAAACAATCACATAAACTTTGATCTCAAAAGTAATTAGCATCTTTGAGTTGAGCCTCAAGAACACAAACTTTGTCATTTGTAACTCTACAAAAATATCTTACAAATCTCCAAATCACAAACCAATTGAGTTAAGGACATGCATCAATGCACCAAACATAGTACATAGGTCCACATATTGTAAAACCAAAGCATATCAAAATAATTTATGAAACATTGTCACCTTTGAACATCTAAAATAATACTCTCGTGCTATGAAAACCAATTAATCACTGAAATTGCCATGAAAAACTCAATAACTTAACATGAATAATTGACATATACATTCATTGATTCTAATCTTCAACACAATAACCACATAGGACCAAACATCTCGCTTAATATCACAAGAACACTATCTCAAATAGTAGAAATATATTGACATCAATTACAAAATATTAATGTCAACACATATATGCACAATATTCCAACAAGCCCTGCCAATAGGGGACACCTCAACCTCAATCTTACTCAAATCACTTCATGAACCTAATAAAAGTGTACCAAAATCATACAATTAGAGGAAACATTAATAAAGCACTATGATTAAAAACCTACACTAAAACCCTTCTTGAGTGTGGTTAATGTGGGTGAAAATATGATCTATTGTGAAAACTAAAAGGCTATGTCAGATAATCATCTAGATAAAGCATCCCCCTAGAAAATAAGTATTCTTAGAGCATAATTAGAAAGTGCAACTACCACAAAAAATAATATAGAGAGAATAAGTGAAAAGGAATAAAGAGATCCCCAAATATGACAATAACCACACCTTGATAAGATCTCATAGATGAAGAAACATGCTCCTAGTGAAGGGTTTTGTGAAGATATTTGTAATCTACTCAGATGTTTGACTGTACTATATATAAATAATGTTCTCAATAATTAACTCCCTAGTGTTGTGCATTTGGACCTCAATGTGATTATTCATTTGATGAAGGACTAGAATGTGTAAGATTTAAATTATAATGTGATTATCACAATGAATAAATGGAGGCTTCTAGAAGATAATGCCAAATATAGTGATAATGTGCTAAATCCAAGGGGCCTTATAACACCATTAATTTATCCTTGATCTACTAATATTTTATTGATGAAAGAGAAATAATTGATTTATTTTGACATAACCAATAAAAAGGCCATTATCAAATGAGTAGTGGCATCATGAAGTAGATTTGTGATCTTGATAATCACCAACCTGATTTTAATTTGTAAATCCCAAAAATCAACATCAACACTTATTGCATAGTCAATATAATAACTACAAGTACCTTGAAAATAATGTGATTTTAATTAGTTTATTTATAATGCAACTAATAAAGCATAATTATGAATTAAGAGATTAATCCTACTACATGTTAAATTTTATGTCTTATATGAGTCAAGTATATGAGACTACAAAAAAAACTATCAATACAAAGTGTTATAAAAAAGATGCAATAAAAACTTTTTCTCAAGTTTAACCCCATATAGGAATAATGTTGATGTAGTTTCTTACAATCAATGATGAAAAATTTGTAGAGTGTATCAAGTGCATACTGGGGTTATGTCGGAAAGATAACTAATGAAGACTAGTGATCACAATCCCTTAGAAGTAATGCAAGAGATCCAAATAAGACATCGAGAACCTATTTGGAAGGAAAATTTTGACTACCTAAATGGTGGATGAATGGCTCCATATGGTCAACAAGTTTTCAAAGTTAAGAAGTGTGATAGTGAAAATACAATTCTCTGACTAAGATAAAGGGATGTGTTTGAGGCCATAAAGATACTTATTAAGATGAAAATAAGTGGAGGATCTCAAGTGAACCCTTTTTTATGTTTATCTCTTCTTCGAGATCACCATGAAGAAATAAATTATTGAAATCCATCTAATGATATTACCATTTGTATGTTAGGAAAATAGAAATGTCAAGTTATATGGAATTCATTTTGGTGACTTGTTTAAAATTCTAAGAGTATCCAATTCCAATAACCTAGGGAAAACCTTCTACAAACATTTTTCCTTCCCTTGGGAAGGAGGAAAAAATCACACATGTGATTCCTCTCTAAAGAACACAATTACTCCTACATAGTAGTATCCCACTCAAGAATTCACAAAGGTTTCCAAAAATAGTATAGATTAGGAATTGATGCAATAAATATGTGGAACCTCTTGTTTTATGATCTTGTTCTAGTATTTGAAGGATCTCTAGCCCAATCCCCTACTTATTGTAATAATGTTATGTCCTAAAGAGATTCCTTAGCTGAAGTAAGTAGACGATCTAGAAGAGAATCAAATGATGACTAAATGAATAATGTACATCCTCTCCATTACTACTCTATTAAGAAGATGCTTTAACATTTTCACAATAACCAAAATATTCAAAAGAACTATTATTCTAGCACAATGAATCCAAAGTGATAAGTGGTTGGTTAAGATGTGGACGAAGAAGAGTTATCAAGGCTATTTTTTAAATAAATATGTCTCTAAATGAACAACTAGTGTATGGTAGGATTAAGAATCTTTTATCCCTCAATATAATTTGCATACCAAAATATTATACTAGGTCTACTTTGTGGATCCATACAATTTCATTTTTTTGGTAGAATGTCATCCCTTACAAGAGAATCAAATAGTAAAACATATTGCATTGTGGATTTTTGAGTAGTCCAAGTTTGTAAAGGAGGATCCATTTACATGTTTGTGAGAAGCCTAATTCTAAGCATAACATGCATAATTGATAACACCTTTTGATATGGTGATACTAAGGGTGGGAAGTATATTCCAATCCTGGCCTTGGTAAGAAAAAGATATAGAAAAAGACAATACTTATTTGTAGTAATAAACTCCTCCGAACATCTCTTTCAAGGATTGATTATTTTCTTTTGTAAATCCATTATGCTACGAGCTATAGGGAACTATATATTTTGATTTAATTTCGTGTAAAGAGAAATACTTCTCAATCTTTTTGTTGACATACTCCTTCCACGTTTGCACATGAAACTCTAATAAACTTCACAACTTATTTCTTTGCAAATAATTTGAAGTCTAAGAATTGATTCAATACTTCATACTCTCTCTTTTTGTGAAAGTACACAAAGGTGTACTTGGAAATATCATCAATGAAATTAATATATTAGGATCTACTGAAGCATAGATATAGAAATGAACATAATGAGAAGGCAATTTTCTTGAAATGGTCTTTCATTTTACAATAGGCCTATTTTCCTATTCTCTACAAATTTGTCAAACACAAGCCCTAGGAGTACTTTCACCCTTCCAAATTACTTCCTTAGCATATCTACCACCCACTCAATAATAAAGTCCACAACTTCCACTTTTCAACCATTCTTGGGTAATTGGATATGTTGATGTTTAGTAGCTTTAGTCAGATAAACCTTACAATATATATAATTACAAGACATAATTTTTATATCTCTATGTGTGTGTGTGTGTGTGATATAAGCTATGATATATATATAAGGCATTTCCCTTGAGACATGTCTCCTCATAACTTATGCTTGATATAAAAATAAGAGAGAGTTATCTTTGGAACACGCATGCCATATATAGGCAGTGCTAATACACTTACAATGATTCTATTAACTTAACATGATACAAAGGTATAAACAATGACATTTTAGGGGTTTGACCACTTACACCTATTATCCAACATAATTATCCTTAGGATTAGTATCCTATGGTAAGATGATCACAACCTTGATAGGTCTTAAGGATTAAATTTCTCCCATTTACCCAATTTCACCAATTTGGCTATTAGGTCAATGAACCCCCAATCAGGCCTCCTAACTCAATATTTGACCCACAAATGTGGTTAAACTTGAGATATATCAAAAATAATACCATATATGGATACCCTTTTGTCTTTTCTCCCAAATTCCAAAGTTTCAAGTCAAGGTGATACTATTTGATTAGGGTTTCCAATACTTAAGCTTATTAGGCTTATTTCACAGGGTTGTTGACATGATTTTGGTTTTTACCCTTCATCCATGCAACAAATATGTTCTAAGACTTTCATTTGGTCCATTAAAAACCAAAAAAAACCTTTCCATAATGATAAAACCGCTTGATTCAACTATTCAAGTAATCTACATTGCTTTGTTATGCAATTTTACCTACTACATAGAGATGTTAGGATGCTAGGGCCCACCCACATTATTGCACACAAGGAGTGGAAAAATTTTTATTTTTTTTATAAAATTAGTTTAGATACATGGGTCCTGAAATCCCTCAAGTTTCATATTTTTCCAACCATGGATGCAGGCCCAAAACTTATTATTTGTTTCCAAACCCTAGTTGTCAAGGGTTTCAACAAGGAAATAAAGATTTAACTAATTTTGAATAATCTTAAAACATTAGATCCTCCAATTATATAAAAAAATAAATCTAAAAAAATTCTCTATCTATATCTATGAATCATTTCATTCTAAAAATACAATAACATAGAAAATGCATACATGAAATACAAAATTTGTTGCAATATCTCATTGATTCATTCACCAACTTGCAAAATTTCATTTACCAGCAGATGCCTGAGCCATTAAATTTATTTTACAATGTTTCCACAATAGTTTAAAACTAATTTTTGAATCATTTTCCCTTGACAACTTTTAACAAATGTTGTCAATGTTGTCATTGAGAAAATTGGAACAATTTTGTAATATGCAACTTCTGAAGTACTCGAAGACCCAAAATAACATGAAATCACTATGATGACCTTGAAACATCATGAAAAACATTATCAAATGTTTTTCTCCATATTTTTATCCCATTTGACAAACTATGCACAATAATCCTTAATTGGTCCTAAAGTACAAATTCATGCCAACTTTGGCTTGCGAAAACTTTTTCCCATTGCATCACTAGTCTACATGATCCATGTGACCTTATTATACTTTTTATACACTACTAGGAACCCAATATTTTTGGGGTATCAATTTAACATTATGGTGCTTCTACACCATACTCCCCAAGAGAAAAAGTCTCAAGTCCTCTTAGAGACATACTGATCCAAATCAATACCTTGCTTTCGGTGTCTTCCTCCACCATCCATGTGGATTTTGAGTCTAGTATCCCTCTCCAATTTACCAAGTGTTCCTAATACACCTTGTTCCTTCTCCTCTTAGCTATATGATATCTAGCATACCTTTAATCTATGGTAATTTATTTACCCAGTCTTCATCATTTTGAGTTGAATTTTCCTGTTGAGAATATCCATCCACAAAACCTTTAAACTTAATCAATTATGCTACATTAATATAGGAGAAAGATCTATATCAGGTGGTAGCCGCAACTTATAAAAAATTTCTCCATATTTTTCTAATATCCTACAAGGACCAATCCTTCTTATCACAAGATTACTATGACTACCCTTGTGAATCCTCTCCTTGTTAAAATGAACCATTACTAGGCCTCCTACTACAAATTTAACATATTTTCTCCTAAATTTTTCTCTATCCTTGGCCTTTTATGAACTCTTATGCAAATGAGGTCTCACTTGCTCATGAACCTCTTGTATTGCTTCTACAATATCTTCAACACGAGCACTTATTTTGTCTCATCCTTACATATATCTCAATTAAAAAACTCCTCTAAGGTGTTTCCCATATAATATTTAAAAAGGACTCATACCAATGCTCCTATTGGTTGTGTCATTGTAGGCATATTATGCCTATAGTAGTACTTCTTTCCAATTTTGTACATGATCCTTTGTCAACTACCTTAGTAGATTCCCAAGTGACTTGTTTACCACCTCAATTTTCCAATTAGTCTAAGGATGATAGGAAAAATTAAATACCAAGTTGGTTCACATGTTCTTTCATAATTCCCTCTAGAAGTCTCTCGCAAATTTGTTATCCCTGTCAAACACAATGTTTAAAGGAAATCCATGTAACTTGACAACTTCTTTGAAAAATAATCTTGCTATATAATTGGTATCATTTGTAGTTTTACATGAAATGAAGTGAGACATTTTACTCAATCTATCTACCACTATAAACACTTTGTCATGACCAGTCCTTATTCTAGGAAACACCATTGCAAAATCCATGCTCAAGCTCTCCCAAGACATGTTTGGAATAGGTATAGGCTGGTACAACCCTACATTTCTTAAAGTTCTTATACCGTATTAAATTGTAAGCACTCAAATTTAATGAAGGTTTAGAACCCATTTAATGTGATTTTATCATTTATTTGCATTTATCCTCTATTTTTCCTCTATTTAAAAAATTCATTTCATCTCATTGGACCTTTATTTCTCTTAAATGTTGTGTCCTTATTTATTAATTAATTTAAATTAATGCTTAAATTTGATCATATCTTAGATAATATTTTATCTCCCTTATAAATTAATATTGTGTATATCCTCTTATTTTATAAATTGGGATATAACTTTATTAATTCAAATTAATAATCCTTAATTTACTCCCCTAATAAATCTCATTAATTGCTCCACTTTATGATTGGTCTTACCTCTTTTTAAATTTTGAGGAATTGGCCACTTTGAGATATCTATAAAAGGGAGCCTTCTCATTTCATTTTCACATCAAATATTCAGAAGATCAAGAACTCGCGCTCAATCCTTCAAGTTCTAAAGCATTCAGGTCTTCAAGCAACATTCAAGCAATTTCTCCATTGAAGATCAAGGATACAAGAATTCAAGCAATTGTGGGAGTTATCTTCAAGATCTCCTTTAATATATTCAAGATCCTTAGGTGCATATTCTACATCCATTCATCTTCTTGATCCAAAATTATTGATGAAGTGAACACACTACATTCGATTTGTGAGATCCTACTATTGTAAGGTGAATTCATACATTTGCTTTACATTTCTACAATTTAAATATTTTGATTTAAGGTTAAATCCTAAACTGGGGTTTGACCAAGGCAAACCCCCCATCAACAAAAAAAAACATTTTTATTGAGGTTACGGATCTCAAATTGACAAATAGGTTGCAGAATGGAGTGCCCTTTTCAAATTTTGATGAAATTGTGAAATCAAAATTAGTGTTGCATATAGTCCATCAGGGTCAAAATGTACCCTTGATGGGCTAATCATGGTCACATTCTACCTCTAATTTACCTAGGTTGACCCTAATATCTTGCTAAGCAATTTATGGGTTTTGTCTATAGTGCAGTTTTCAATATAGAAATCAAAAAACAACCATTTCATAGGTTGTTTGATAGCCCATTTTTCAGTTTTTTCACAAGTTATATTATTTTTCTTCTTTTATCTCAGTTCTACATTTCACATCTACTTAGTTTCTCTTCATAGCTCTTTCCAAATCAGGGTTGTAAAGACTTTTCTATCATTTCTCCAACCCTATAACTAACATATATTTGTTTACATTAGTGCTCCTTTATCAGTTAGTTGGTACTAATATTCCTAGATCTAGTTATCTTAGAGTTGGGATTGAAAGGATCAATTTCCTTAACTCCCTCTTTGAGTTGTGTAAGTGTGGTTATGTGATGAACTTAGGGTTTTATTTCCTTGATTCACATTTCCCCCTTAACATCTTTGGTGAACCCAACATTTGACATTTCCTCTTTTGATTTTGGAGTTAAAGTATTGCATTATATTGTTTGTTCATCTTTCTTTGGAAAACTGAACTTCCTACCCCCATTCTTCTTGGAGTTTAAAGATTATGCTATATTGTAGAGTTAGATTTCCTTCTCCTTTATTGGTGTATCTAGATATACTTTCTTTGCATTTGTGGTATTTATATCTCCTTTTATTTGTACATATAGTTTGCATTTATATCTCCTTTTATTTGTACATATCTCCTAATTAAGAGGACATCAATGCCTTTTTGCAATGCATGCATACTACTCTTGTTCCACTTGCAATTATGTTTATCATGACAATTTACCCTCTAAAAATATTAAAGATCATCATTACCCTCTTGTGGTTTTCGTGTCTATTAATAAAACTACCATACATCAAACTATAATTGATAATGGATATGGTTTGAAGATTTTTATTATAGATATGCTAAAGGCTATGGATACTAACCTTTCTACTATTCAACGAGATGACACATCTATTTGAAGATTTGATAATAATGATAAGAACACTTTGGGCATCATAACATTGGTTGTGAAAGTTGGTCCCATAATATCGGATACTCATATACATGTTATGCTTGGACCTCTCAATTATAACCTTCTCTTAGGAAGACCCTGGTTGCATTCTATGTATGGTGTTCCTTCAACTTTTTATCACAAGGTCAAGTTTATTTACAATAATCTCCCTTCATGTTGAGGATGCACCTAATCCTTGTTTAATTGTAGACTATACTCAGGTTTCTCCTCCTACACGAGAAGTAAAGAAACCTAAACCTAAAGAAGACCCTTCTTCTTCTTCTTCTCTATCAAGAAAATGATTATGGTACATTAGATTTTAACCCTACTTTTATTAGAGAGTATAGATTTAATGATCTTTCATTCATGATAAATCAAGTCATTCTTCTCTTTACTAACTTTGTTTCTACTTCCAGTCACGAGGAACCTATTAACCCTATTATTCCCTTAGACGATGGGGGGCATAAACATTTTTTCAACACCATTGTCACTCATATATTAGGATGTGTGCAACAAAGTTATTATTTATTCACATCCTCTCCTTTATCAAATTCTACTAATCAAGATCTCCTTTTTCTTGAGCTTCTTTGTGGTAAGTTGATTACTAGACCTAAATGTAAAAATAAACATAGTAAAAAACTTATTAATCTTTCATTTGGCATGTATCATCATTATCATGATCACTCTACTAATTTTTAATCATTGATAATAAGGTTATTCACATATCTTGTTATGATGATATTTATGTTAATCTAATTTATTTTTTAACATTTAGATCCCTATTATGTTTCTCCATACCATGTAACATTATTACCCTCTCTCTCGGGGGCTCATTGTCATGCACGGTCCACTTTGTGAAAAAGCATAAGCATAATAGGTCCTCTTTTCTCTTAGTTCCTACACTTGGGGGGCAAGGGAACTTTATCCATTTTTTTCATTCTTTCAAGGACTCATTGTTTCTTTTGGTTGAGTGCTATTTGTTTATCATGTCACATCCAATCTTATATTATTAGCAAGTGGGTTTTCATGGTAGATAGATCACTTACCTCAAAGACTCATAATAGTGTGTTATCCTTTACTAGGATTTACTTTATTTCACTTCTTTAATGGTGTCTCATTACACACTCTACCCTTTCATAACCTCAAGAATTGTGACCTTTTGGTTTGGAATGGTTGTTTCTTGTGGATACTATCTTGATTTTGAAATTGCTTTATCCTTCTTCATCACTTCCTTGAAATTCCAAAGTAAGCAATTATTTTCCCATCTTAAGAAGGGGTATACATGGTCCCATTATTTTCATATGTCTTGGATTTTCTTGACTAGCATGATACACACACATGCTAGACATTTGACCTATCCTTTCGCATTCTCAAATCATTCTCATTGAGTAGTAAATATAGATTCTAAGTATGGATTAGGGTACTTTAGCCTTGTGGGCTCGGTATGCTTCCTAGGTTATCATCAAATATATACATTACTACTTAATCCTTCCTTTTTGGATTAGACATAATACTAAAGCATGAATTATTTTTGGGAAGAGAGCATTCTTGGTATTGGCTCTCTCTCTCCATTATGCACACACATATGCTAAATCTCATCTATGGGTAACACATAATAATTTGCTAAGTCCCATACATGGGTAATGTAGTCTTACATGACCATGCCATTATGAATGAAGAATGTTGATCTACAGGTGAGCCTTCTGATGGGTTGACTAGCTAGTTACCACTTCATTAGCCCATTTCAATGCCATCTTTTGCAACAACTCTTTCAGTGATTCACGGTAGGGTGGGTACTCTATTGAGTGAGATAATCACTCGCCATTTTCTCTTAGCTTATTTTCAGCTAGTGATTTCTCTCTTATTACAATCATGAAGTTATCAAGTGTAATGCACCACCAAGGGATCCAAAGATTTAACCTAAAATTTCACTAAGTTTGGTAGCATATTTTTTTTTAGATCATGAAAGTTAAAACTATTTACAATTTATACGGAAGCAATAGCAAAAAGTAAACATAACATACATACATAACAGGTTACATTCCTTAAGGATCCCAAGACGTTGAGTCACATTTAATCTAACTAGTACTAAGTCTAACAACTACCACATCCACATGAAATATTAATGAAAAGTCCAATGTTCATTAATTACATTTTCGAATGCTCAATCATCCACTGTACATGACACAGGGTACGAAAGGCTTAAAAGAATATACATCTATGAAAATAAAGTATATCATCATTCTAAATCTAATCCATGATGCAACAAAGTAAAGGTAATCACATGTCATACATGATACATCATTATAAAAGATAATCATTTATCACAAACATAATTAACTAAGTGCACGATTCCTCCCAACCATAAATAGCATCATTAGACCATCATGGATCCTAGCCATCCCTCCATGCGTAACATTCCAAATTACCAAAGAGATCATCGGTATTAACATAGTAGGAATGTCACTCCTAAATCATACTACATCATATGCAGAAAGTAATCTAACATGCAAAGTAAAGCATAAGATAACATCATCTAACATATGCAAATCATCAATGTAAGGATACGTGTCCACCATCATAATCCATGAAGATAGATGCCAATAAATAATGCATCAGCCACGATGTCTCAGATGGATCTCAAATGGTAAGAGTGAAAAAGCACTACCACCCGACCGCGTGGAACCTAAATGGTCCACTCCCACCACGCTAAGGAGATAATCTCAAGTCCCAAAGAGGTTATCAAAATCACATAGCATTAATACTCTCTAAGTCCAGGAATCCTAAAAGTATACTAACTCAAAGGTTCCAACACAATTCGACATCTAATCCCAGAGGCACACAAAGACATGTAGGAAACTTACTATGCAAGTGGGAAAGTGTCATCGCACAGATCACGCTAGAATTACCCTGGTAGTCTCTCAATAGACCCCAGCCTCCTAGTGATTCCTATGCGGCCACTAGTATCTTCTCGTATAGACAAGGCATACTACGGAATGCAAGGTCGCAACCAAGCGTTCTCTCTACTCTCATCCTAGTCTATACTAGCACTCGAGGCATGGGCGAGAACATATAATTATCTTATTAGGTTCATTTAATCCCCATTTAGTGTAAATTTTTTCACTTATTAAAACAAATTACAATGAGTTACCCTAGTAGCCACTTAGGGCCCCGACCCCCATTGTAAGCCACTTCTCGACACTACAAGTAGATAACCTACCTTAAGCTCATGAAATCATAAATCACAAAATCACCACAGTCCTATACAAGCGACTGGAAAAATACCAAAAGATAATCCACAATAAGAGCATTAAATCTCCATGAGCACATGAAAAGCATCCATAGATAATCATGACCACAACAGTTCTCTTTTGGCAACTAAAGGTATCACTGATAATCAAAAGTATCTATTGGTTCTCAATAATCAAAAAATATCTCAAAATCATACTGATCGAAGACTCCAAAATGGTTGAGTCAAACATGTCACAACATGACAACATCAAGAAATAAATCAACATTTCAGTCCCATCATGGCGACTAGAAATTAATCCAAGGATAACTGATTGATGACTCAAAAATGGTTAAGTGTCTCAAATACTTACACCTCAGCTTCACACAAGAAGAGTCATGAGCAATAACAATCAATAAATACAAACATCTCATAGAGCATACCATCACATTACCATGGTTGGGTTTATAAAGACTTGAGATCAAAAGACATCATCATGACATCACAATCATAACCCCCGAGCCTCTGGTAGACGTCCTAAGACTGGTCAACAATCTAGTCAACCCAAAAACTCAAAACAAGAAGCATAGAGAAAACACAATGCAAGCACATGTTTGAGTTTGCTAAAATTGCATAGTTGAATAAAGTGTGGAGGTCTCAGTTTTTTGTTTGCAAGTATACTTCAAGTATATAAGATTTATCATTTGACCTACAAGTCAACCCGTTTGTTCCCTTGATAACATTATCCTTCCATTATTTAAAATTACATTCTAAGAATAACTGGAGGATAAATATTTACTCATTACACTAATCTTCATTGTCCCTTAATTAATATTATTCACTTTATTAATTAATCTTAATTAAATCAATTAATAATGAACATAGGTATGACTCTTTATCATTCTAATAATACTTAATGAAAACTCAACTAAATATTACTAAAATTTAGGTCTCTTAATTAAATCGTTATAATAATTAAATCATCACTAATAACCATTAAAATATCTAAAGTCATTATTCAAGTCATTAGAATAAGACTTGTCAACTTCGATGTAAATACTTAACAACTTCACTAAAAGAATCGATATTAGCATATCAATTAAAACTCTATTACATAACTTAATTATTAATTAAATGTAATCAACTCTAATTAATTAATTTAATTAATAATTACATATCCATATCAACGTCCCAATTAATAACTAGCCATAATTTGTAAGTTAAAGGCCAACCATAATCCAATTTTTTAATATTAATAGTTCAATAATGACTTGTTATTATTCAATAACAAGTTATATTGAAAATCTTATTAATAAATTTATAATGACCACATTCGTCACTCTTTTCAATGAAAACTAATATTTCCTCAACAAATTTGTATTATCGATAATCATTTCAATTAAGATTCTATTGCATAAATTAATTATTAATATCATAACTAATAATTCAATGATTATTATCAAGCAAGAAGACTCTCTACTACCTTGTGGATATCTCATTTAAAAAGTTGGATCAATTAAGTTTAACCCCCCATTTAATTTCGATCTTCAATAAATAACTTACCATTGAATTTCAATAGTCTATTAGCAATTCTAATGAACTCAAATAATTGCATAATTCAAAAATTTCGATTTGTAATATATTCTATTGATTAAACTTAATTAAACTAAATTTAATTAAGTTAATTATTAAATTCTAAATATATAAAACTATATTAATATCTCTCCTTTTTTAATAATAATTGACACCCCAAAATTGGCTCATTGCCATCTTAACCAATTCTGGTCTATTTTTGATCAATCCTAAGACCTATTCTAATAGGCAATTCTCATTCTGCTACTCGCTACTTGACTTAATTGTCAAATGCAGAAAATTTAAATCTGCATTCACCATGCTTATTATTTAATTCCTATAGTATTTACTCATATTAGTCACATTAAATCTATTGATTAATATTTAATTTAATTATTAAGTATTTATACTTTAATTAAATTAAATTATATCCTAAGGCTAATGTACTATGGAATTAAATTTATTTAATTTAATAAATTACCTATTTTAATTAATTAAAAGAAATTATTTAATTAAATGGAGAACTTACTTATAAATTAATTAAACAAAGTTATTTAATTAAATGGGAAGGCATTCCTAATTAATTAAATGAAGTTATTTAATTAAATAAGAAAAGTGTCTCTAATTAATTAAATAGAATTATTTAATTAAATAGAAAAGGTAATTATGAGAGAATATCTCATTTTATTAAATTAAATATCTCTCCAAAATCTTTCTTCAGTTCAAAAAGGGAAATTTCCAGTTCACTGTTGATCAAAAATGAGTTAAATCAGTTAACTCCTTTTTCTACTCAAATTGAATCAATCAACTCCTTATTTTACTCAAATTAAATCTGTTAACTCCCTTTAATTTGGGAATCTCCCTTTATGACTGAACTTCACCTTTAATCCTGACCGTTGATTGAAAGCAATCTCAACCGTTGATGGATTCCAGGAAAGTCTATTTAAGTGACCCTCATCTCTTCATTTTGGGAAGAGGTTGAATGAGAATTTGCATCGAATTGTTGCTGAACTGTGCATTCATTTGAGCTCCCTACTTTCATATTCATTTTCTAGATTTGATATGCATACATTTAGTATAATTTCTTTTACATGTTCTTAAATTAAACGTGCATACTCCATTCTAAATTAATCTGCATTCTCATATAGATTAGTCGCATCTTCTTTTTAAATCCTTCGTTCTTACAGGGTCTGGTTGCTTAAACACCTCAAATCTGAGGATATCTGACAAGCAATTCCTTTTAGATAGAAGGCAACAGGTCGCTTTGCAAGCTGATTTTCGGATGAACAATCCAATGTTCATTCTGGGATGAATCTCCATACAATGACCGTGTTGAAGTGTGTGTGTTAGCATAGGCCGCATATTCATGCATATATATATATATATATATATATATATATATATATATATATATATAAATTATTAAATATTATTTATTATATGTATATATGTATATATATATATGTGTGTATATATGTATATATATACACATATATACATATATGTATATGTATACATATATGTATATGTATGTATGTATATGTATACATATATACATATATATGTATGTATATATATGTATGTATATGTATATATATGTATACATATATATGTATATATGTATACATATACATACATACATATACGTATATGTATACATATATGTATACATATACATATACATATATATATGTATACATATATGTATACATATATATATACATATATATATGTATATGTATATGTATACATATATATATGTATATGTATATGTATATGTACATATATGTATACATATATGTACATATATGTATACATATATGTACATATATGTATACATATATGTACATATATGTATATATATATGTATTTATACATATATATACATATAATAAATAATATTTAATAACTTCATTATATAAAAATCGAATCATAAAACATAACATATGTTTCATTACACATAATATTATACTGTGATAAACTAGAACGCAGTCTATTGCGACTTGCAGCGCATCTCGTACCGGAGGCCTGCCACGGCAGTGGCCGCCGTGCAGCCTTTAGTGGCTGCCGGCGGGTCCACTGTCGTGGACATTGATCGCCGGTGGGGGTGGGAAGTGGGATGTGACTACCCGGCCCTCCCCAAATCATTTTAAATCATTTATTATTTTTTTATAACATTTCAAAATCTCTATTCTCAATAGTGAAACGCAATTCAAATTTTATAAACATATTTTTCACTGCGATGTAATATTCAATTTTTCAATAAATAAATATATATGTATGTATGTATGTATTTATTTATTTATGTATGTATGTATGTATGTATGTATGTATGTATGTACGTATATATATATATATATATATATATATATATATGTATGTATGTATGTATGTATGTATGTATGTATGTATGTATGTATGTATGTATGTATGTATGTATGTATGTATGTATGTATACACGCAGAGTTTTTTTTATAAACACAACAACATTTAGTTAGTAAACATATATATATATCTTCTTCTTCTTCTTCTTTATAAATTTTTTTTTTAAACAAGGAAAACATTTACAATAATGCTTGCAAATATAACATAATTTTTTTTTAAAAACAAATAGGGCTTTTCAATTTTATAAATTAAGAATTTTTTCTTTAGTAATTGTTCTCTAGATTTGCCTAATTGATCCTTCTAATAGGTTGTCCATAGGTATCTGAAAACCCTAGCCCCATAATTTCCTCAGATCTACGCATATGAAAATTTCATATATAGAATTTAACTACCCACAACAAAAATGCATACAACCAAGATATGAAAATCCTCAGAAAGCATTCAGAAGACATGAAGAAAATAAGAAGTGCAAGAAGCAGAAATAACATAAGCAAAGTCACAAGTGTCTACCCGGACACTGATGCTAAATCACTTCTCCTCAGAATTCGCAGAGCAAGCTCCTTCCTTCTCCCATGTTCTCGGTCATCCAACCACCCTCTTTCCTTCTTCAACGTTCCCGGGTCCTCCAAAACATGCTCCCCAAATGCTCTTCCTAAGCTTCTAGGAGTGCCTGAATATAAAGAACTCTTAGGAAGCACCTAGAATGTCTCTAGAAACAACCAGAAGGTGTTGACAACTAAGCATGAGTCTTTTTCAACCTTCTAGATGAGTCATAAGGTTGTAGACACCATGTGCTTAATTTATGTGCTAACTCTTGTGTTGTTGACAACACGTGCATAATTAGAGTGCAAACTCTTGTGTTGTCTACATGACAACTCTCGAGAATTCGCATACTCCTATGTGAATGAATATTAAAATAATGCACATTAATTAATTTAATATTGACTTTACTCTTTTCAATTTAATTTATTAATTTTTAAAATCTTATGCACTCACTTTAATAACTCGACTTGTTTTATCTTAATATATTTATAT
The DNA here is from genome assembly GCA_028749045.1 of Cupressus sempervirens. Lineage (NCBI taxonomy): Eukaryota > Viridiplantae > Streptophyta > Pinopsida > Cupressales > Cupressaceae > Cupressus > Cupressus sempervirens. The sequence continues at coordinate 117,501,735 of CM053788.1, forward strand.
TTTAATCACATGCACACATCATGCAACCTATAATCTTTTAATAATTTTAATATCTTTTCCACTTTTAAATTCATTTTCAAAACTTAATTGCTAAAATATTTATTAACTTAAATAAATATTATCACATTCCAACTTTAAATTATAACTTTTATCTTCAAATTTAATTATTTTATTTAATTAATTTTTCTAATTAATTAAATAAAATAAATATTAAAATACCATATTAATTTTTCACTAAATTAAACCATTAATTAAATTTTTTAATTAGGCTTAATTAATAGAAAATACACCAAAGACTCATAAAATAAAATACAAAAAACTCACTATAGCAAAAGACATACAAAATCAAACTAAAATGGTTAATATCACGAATTATGTCATCTGACACATTTAGAGGGTACTCAACTCAGATACTTATCCTAATTTTTAATTAGGACAAATAGCTTAAAGGGTTGGGATTTGGACTTGAGAATTTATCTCCCCTCTCTTACCATTGAGATAATGTGATAGGGTACGCTCATCCTGGCAATTCAGGGAAGTCGATACCCGGTACCTGCAACCTGCATAAAAACCATGCATGTACATACTATATATATATATATATATATATATATATATATATATATATATATATATATATATATATATGCTAAGCTAAACAGGCAATGGTAGGAAGTGGTGCATCGTGTAGATCCCGACTAGCAAGTGACTACGACTCCCTTCCTTAACCACATTAGAAATGCCATCCAAGAACAAACACACACACCATACACATGCAAGTATGAGGTAAGTATCCATAAGTAAACACATGTGATAATAAACCATCTAACTAATCAATAACTAAAAATAATGTAATAATCATCATGCATACATGAAATGTAGAGTCTAAGTAATCTCATCATATATCAACTAAATCCATAGCACAATATCTGATAGTCTCAAAACAATGTTGCTAACCATCAACATAAAACTAGCCCTAAAAGAGTTCGACAATGATAACAAAAATGTGACCTAGGGGTAGGCACTACATCAAGGGCTCAATCCCTTGGGGGCTTGGGTTATTATTGGTCTCCTTGATTGTAATAAGATTATCTCATGTCTTGTACTCTACTTTACAAAGAGTTTGGATCAAGTTCATACTCTCATTAAAGTGGGGGCTAAATTTATCGTCTTAAATTGGAAGAACTCCAATTTGATGAAGGTTTAGCACCCATTTTATTGTGATTCTATCATTTATTTGCATTTAACCTTTAGTTTCCCTCCATTTGATTTTTTATTTCGTCTCATTGGACCTTTTATTGATTTAGAATTAATATAAATGGGTTGGACCTTTATTTCACTTAAATATCGTGTCCTCAATTAATTAATTTAAATTAATATTTAAAATTGGTCATATCTCAAATAATATTTTATCTCCCCTATAAGTTGATATTAAGTGTCTCCTTTTATTTTATAAATTAGGGTAGACCTTTATTAACTCAAAATAATAATCCTTAATTTACTCCCCTAAATCAAGAAATTCCTCCATTGAAGATCAAGAATTCAAGAATTCAAGAAATTGTGGGAGTTATCTTCAAGATCTCCTTTAATCCATTCAAGATTCTTTGTTGCATCTTCTACATCCATTCATCTTCATCTTTTTGATCCAAAGCAATTCGTGAAATGAGCACACTAAATTTGATTCGAGAGGTCCTACTATTGTAAGGTGAATTCATACATTTCTGCAATTCAATTATTTCAATTCAAGATTAATTCCTAAAATGGGGTTTGACCAAGAGAAATCCCCCATTGAAAAATAAAATCCATTTTAATTGCAAGTTGCAAATCTTGGATTGATGAATATGTTGTATATCGGAGTACCCTTTTTGGCTTTCATCAAAGCTATGAAATTAGAATTGTATGCAAGAAAACCAAACCTGTTGGGAGCAAGAGTAAACAAGCACATGTTAGTTACATGGGTATATCAAGTATTCAAAATAAAACAAACACAACTAATGCTATGCTTGAGTTTTGCAACTCAAAGCAACCAAAAAGAAAATTCCTAATGCAACCTCAAACAACTCAACAAAGGCACCCATGAGAGGCCCTATTGGTGTGTTTTAGATTGGAGGGATGTTGGTGTGCTCTCCCAAAACACAACTATTTGAATCCCAAGGTTGTAAAATGCAAATGATAATGATCCTACACTAAGATGAATGGAGAGAGCTTCAAAAAATGGCTATGGAAGCAACCATGCTTGAGAGCATTCAAATGGATATGAGTATGGAATGCAAGAAAGAAACTAATCTAGCAATGCAAGATGAAATAAAATCTATCAATTGCCAAGGGTTAGTAACAATGCAACTATGAAAATCACTAAAAAGCTCTAATACCAAACTAACATGATAATAATGCAAATGAGGGAGATGGAAAATGCTTGAGACAAGGGCTCTATTTATAGGCTTGAGAGAGGCCTTGGAGAGGTGGCATCTATGTGGCATCCACATAGGTGCCACAAGGGAGACATGTAGGCAAATCATGCAAGTGGTCAACATTCAAAGAGCAAACTTGAAGGAAGGAGTGGGGGAAAAAGGTGTAAAAGGTGTGGAAGGTGTGAGGGGTATGGGAAGTGTGAGGGTTCCTCACACATGTGTGAGCACACACTTAGGAATAAAAAGGGAATTTATCAATATGTTTAGGATAAATAAGTGGGATTAAGTAGTGGGTAGGCTTAGAAGGATGAAAGTGATGTTGTAAACTAGGTTTTAGGATAGGCTTAAGACTAAATTAAATAGGATTTAATTTAATCGTAGGTTTAGAGAATTTAATGGAATGGAGGGAATTAAATAAATAAGAATTATTTAAAAGAGGATTTATGGAGGGTCATGCATTAAATAAATTTAACACATTAGGGATGGAAGTATTTAAATTAAATTTAAATATATTAGGAAAGTGAACCTATTTAATAAAATAAGTAGGAGAATATGAAAAATATAAATAATTAATAAATAATTAACTATAATGTCAAAAGAAATATTAAATGAATTAATATAGTGTTTAGGACAATTTTAAGTATCTACATTTTGCCCCTCTTTGATGTGATGTTGGGATGATATTATATCAAAGAAAAGAAAATATAGGTTGCCCCAAAAAGGATAGGAGTCTTAGGTGTTCTGTCATAGCGACGACAAGGGAGGAGGGTGCCCCCTTGAGGAAATGGGGTGAAATAGGAATATATGTTGCCCCATTTTCTCGAAAATAGACACAGGAGGGAAAAGGGAAAGAAGAAAAGCTCAAAGAAAGGTCTTGCATGACTTGTTGGTAAGAGTGGATGAAGCTGGGTGAATTGGATAATGATTAATCTAAATGCAGCTAAACTACATGAATGCATGAGATTCATTTATGTTCATATAGGAGAGCACACCCTAGTTTGATATTGCAAGAGGAGCTATGCATCAAATGCTATAGTAGCATAGATGATGAGATTCCTTTGCATGGACTAGACTCTCAACACAATAAATGTAGGTTTCAGAGTCATGATGGAACAAATGACATATACACACTAGAGAGGTCTGGGCACACCCAAAGTCTTGTTAGGGATCTTGGTGGAAAGTGTGCTAACCCATTGCCCCCAATGAGCAATGCATTACCATAACTCAAAAACTGATAGAGATGTGCTAAAGAATCATGAAAATAGATCATATTGCAAAATGACATGTGTAATCAAGTTAAGTCATTCAAAATGATACCATGATATTGAAGATCAAGGCACACTTGGGGGACTATCGCTGATATACAAAGATAAAATCAACAAAAGGCCTTATGACAAAGTAGTCATTTAGTCCATAGTTCTTGCCATGAACTTGATTTTGATGATGAATTTTTTAAGCCTGTGTAGGAAGGATGCATCCTGTAAGGCAAAAATTGATTGTTTGATTGAATTGTATTGAAATGTTTGTGATTGTTCATTGGCAATTACGATGAAAGGAATGATGTTTTCAAATCATTTAGTCTTAGTGTGAATTTGTATAAGTTTGTTTGCAATCACTATTTTGATAAGCTCAGTGTCATGAGATAAATAGAATAATTTGGATAAGATATAATAAGATAATGGATTAATTGAATTAGAATAGAAGAGGAATGTGAGAGAGCAAGTGATAAATGTTTTATAGAGGAAAGTTAGTTTAATGGAAGACTAGAAATTTGATCAAGGTATATGCAAATAGATGGAAAAATGAAGGAATTGGTGATGGAAGTGATTTGAATGAAATGATTGAAGAAGGGAATATGATTAGATTAAAGGAGAAATGAATTTATTGAATGAATTGGAAGACTTGGATTGAATTTGATATGAAAGGAGGCATGATATAATAGATGGAGACCAATGACAAGGGAGAACCAAGGAATGGAAAATGGATGAGAAGGTTGAGGATATTTGAATGGAGGAATAATATGGAGGACCAAAGGATATGGTATCAGACAATAGGGAACCAAGGACCATGTTTCAAAGGAGTTCAAATGCTCCATACCAAGGATAGAAAAATGGAAGAAAATATGGTGGAAAAGGATGTGTGAAAATGGAAATATGGTGTAAAGTCTATTGTATGGAGGAAGGGAAGGCATGTGGATGTCCAAAGCATGGATGAATAGTTTGTTGTTGTGCCTCTAGTATGGATCACGAGCATGGGCATGAAAGGGGAATGAATATGGGATATGGGAGGGAGGGTATGAAATAAGGATAATGATATGAAGAGTATGGATGAAATGTGGAACATGAAATGGAGGAAAGGTATGGGATAACCAAGACCAAAGACATATGAGTATGGTAGGAGTATGAATGGAGGATGGAGGAAATGAACATGACAAGGACTATGGGATGCAAGATATGGATATAATGTCAAGATCAAATATATGAAAGGATTATGGAAGTATGTAGGATAGTATGTGGATAGCGCACAAGGAATATGCCAAGTGAGCATATGGATGGATGGAAAGAAATGATAGTCAAGATCAAAGATGGAAAAGGATGATGAACGGTAGATGGAAGTATGGAAGATATGTATGGAAGTGTGGTATGGTTGGAGCTTGCCCCCAGTGTAGAGTGCAAGTGGAAAGAAAAAATGAATGGATGGATAAGTGGAATTGGAAGATAATGGATACATGATAAGGAAAACAAAGAGAGGACTCAAGCATCTAGTTACATGGATGGGATCCCTTGATATCTATTTATCCTTCTTTATTATTTTCAAGGAATTTTTATTATTTTCTCATAGATGTTGGTAAAATAATGAAAAGAAGGATGGAATGGGTTGGAAAATGGAGGTCAAAGACTTATGAAAAGGTTTAGATTAAGGAGGTGGAGTGGTTGGGAGGAAGACATGGTTGATGGATGCTAGGTTGGAAGATTTGTGAATGAGTGGATGGAGGAGGTTGAAAGATCGTCATTGACACACACCTTGAAGGATAATGGAAAGGAGGAGATTTCAGAGGATATGTAGGAGAAAGTTTGAATTTTGGGATATAGGGACCCAAAATGGATGAAGGAGATGATGGATTTGGGATGGTGGATTTGGGTATATAAGGACCCAAAATGGATTTGGAAAATGGAAGCTTGGATGATTTATGAATGAGGGATGCCTTTGGGTTAGAAAAATTGGATGCCCTTTTGAATCTTTCTTTGAGATTCATTGCTTCATTAAGTAGCTTTGAAATCCACAAAATTTTTGCATTTTTCATTTTTAGCCTTTGTGGCCTTGTGATTTTTCTTTAAATCGTATTTTTCTTTTCTTGGACATGTCTTTTAGACAAGACATGTTGATCCTCGATTTTTTGTGGATTTTTGGCTTGATTCACTTTATGTTTGGCATCCAATTTGCTTCCTTTGGCTATGGTATGGGTGCATGAAGATAAATGGTATGGAGATATAGTGGATGAAGTTATGGAGGGTGAACATTGGAAGGAATTCAAGGATGTGCGCCTTTGTTTATCTTTATTAGGAGCATGAGGGGATGAAGTGGAAAACATGGATATGATGGATGGATGTATGTAAGGACCCAAAATGGACGAGAGTAATGAAGGGTTTGGCTTTGGAACATAAGGACCCAAAATGAATGGAAATAAGGAAGGAATGGGAAATATGGATATAAGGGTCCAAAATGGACTTAGAATATGGATGATGGGAATATTTATGTTTTGAAGGAGCTGACAGTGTACCAACATCTTGAGAACGTATTTTTTTAAAGGGATAATTATCATTTTCAACACAAGATGTGAGTCCATGTATATGGGGTTCATGAGTGGATTGGATAGGTTGGCGAGATCTTGTGGAGGATGAGGATCATGAGGGGGATTATGAGGGATAATAAGATCATGAAATGGATTCGGATCATTAAATATGGATGAAGGGGTACTTTGATCTTGACTTAAAAGAGGATCATGTAGTGGAATGGAAGGAATTATTAGATTATATAACAAAATAGAATCATATAATGGAGTGGATGGAATGAAATCATGAGATGGAGTGATTTGATCTTGACATGGAGGAGTATTAGTGGATGGAATGGAAGGAGAATCTTCATGAAGTGAAGGATCTATGGGTGCTAACTCTTGAGATGGAATGGAATTAGTAAAGTGTTCAGTACATGGAATGTCTTGATCTTGATTAGGAAGGGAAGCATGAGATGGACTAAGAGGGATACATGGATCTTGAGGGATAAGGGAATAATGGGATGGAGAAATGCTCAGATCCAAAGGAGAAAAGGAATCCAAAATGGAATGCTTTGGAGGAAGGTTTTGGGATGGATTTGGGTGTATGACTTTGGGTGATTGGATCACTTTATTTTTAGTTTTGTATTTAGACAAGGTTTCTAGTGAGATAAACATATTACAAGGTGGGGATGATGTTAATTTTGGAGGATTAGGATTGTGTGGAAGTTGAGGCATGGGAAGGGGATTGAATGATGGTTTTGGACATTGAGCTCAAAGTATGGGGAATGACATGGAGGATTTGGGTTGGATGGGACATGAGGATCATGGTCTTCGAAAAATGGTCGAAGAGGACATATGTCATGGAAGGTAGACTTTTGCTTTTGCTTTGCTAAGCTCAAGATAGAATTCTTGAGTTCCTCAATTTCTTTAACAATAACATTTTTGTTTGAGGAATTGTGTGGGATATGAACATAATTGTATGTGGTTGAAGGATAATGAGGTGGATTTTCCTTGTAAAAGGTAGAGGAAGAATAGAAAATGTGAGATGGATTAGGATTGGACACACAATTTCGAGGATTGATTTGATATGTAGGTTGAAAGGGAGGTATAACTCTAGATTTCCTTTGAAGATCTTCAACCATTTGATTAAGCCAATTCTTATCCATGGATATTAGATGAAGAGTGCTGAAATATTTGATGATGGATGGAATATGAACTTAAAACTAGGAGCAATTTTGGACTTTGACTTTATCTGAAATATATTTGACTTGATATTGATTTGATTTGATATTTGGATGAAGGTTTGAGTTAACCTTGATAAGATTTGGGTCATTCAAGATAACTAGGATTAAAGTCCAAGGATTATTATGGTGCTCCTAAGTCCAAAGTAAAAGATTTTATGAAAATTAAATTAGAAGAATATTTGAATAGATGAAGAAAGATTGATTGATTTTGGATAAAGATGAAAATGGATTGACTTAGGAATTGATTATAAAGAAATGATCTTTACAAGGGATTGGATTAAGAATCATGAGGATGAATCATTGAATGAGGGAATTGGATCTTGATGTGGATTATGTACCATGATTAGGATGTCATGATTAGTGATTTGATTGAATGATTAAGAATATGAGGAAATGATTTGGATGAATAGAGAATATTAAGATTTTAAGGAATGATTTGAATGATTAAGACAAGAGATGCACGATGGTGATGAATTTGATGGATAGAAGAAGTGATGTGGAGAACAAGAGCTTCTTTTTGTTATTTTGTTATTTTTTTGAAATGTTTTTGGATTTTGAACTTTTATGATGTTTTTGGTTTTTTTGAAACATAATATGCAAAGCATACAACGAAATATATACAAGACAAGTTTAGATGGTGTGTGTCCCTTTCAAATGGGGAGGTTTTTGAACATTCAAGCATGTAGAACACACCAGCAATCCTATAAGGCTTTGACTAGGATATACAAGCTCAACTACGGGTGTCCTCGATATATGCAAGGTATGTGAGGCCCAAATCTGTAGATGAAAGAACATAATGCCACACAGTCGGGAGGAGACAATAATCCAAATCTCCACCTTCACTTCCCAAAGGTATCAATTTTTTTGGGGCTTAGCCAAGAGTGACAAGATTATGCTTCCAAGAGAGGTGTCTTTCGATTTACCTCCTGATATTTATACTCTGCCAGAACACTAGAGTTGAGGTCATCCTGAGGGGTGATGAAATCCCCAAGCAGGCCTCCTAAAAAGTGTAAAACAAGACTACTTATTTCTTGTGCACTCAAGATCACCCAAAGACGTGAGAGGAGTGAATACATAAGTGGTCTTGGGATTAAAAGACACTTGTTCTTTGCCAATTGATGCTTAGATTTTCTATCTACTTTTGAAGACACTCATGTTTATATCATACAATGTGTTTCCAACTTAATAGTATCATCAACATAACAAAATCAAGGATTTGTCAACAAAAATAAATCGATCATTGCTAACATAAGAAAATTGATTGAATGAATTCTCTTATTGCATTCAAGATTAAGTGAGTGTTCATTTTAAGCACCAAATCTAAATGTTCATTGGAATGTTCTTTGAACCTTAAGCATTCAAGATTTGATGAGATTCATTTTAAACCCAAGTTGAAATGTGTATATGAATAGCATTGTTCTTTAACTGTTATGCATTCAAGAGTGTGTTTGATTTATCCAATTAAGTGCAACATTCCTTCAAGGACAAATGATTAAGCATTCAAGTTCATTCCCAAGAGAAATAAAATATTAAGAAAAACCTACAAGAAAATATGGTTAGGTGTTTCTAAAATGCTCTCATCTAATACTTAGTCTGGTTGATCACAAATGATAGTAGAAAAGCAGAGATGCCAAAACACACAGATGATAGAACTCAAAGATAACAAAATTCATAGATGATAAAACTAAGAGTCACCAAAAAAATCACAGATGCTAAAATAGAAGGTCATGAAAAATGCAAACAACAAAATATGTTACCGAAAAAGTGCAAATGATAGTCTATAATGGAGATGCCAGTTCATAGGCAAAGACGACAGTCAAGTGAACCACTAATTTTTTGATTGCCCACAATGCAAATGACAAAAAAATTAAGCTACGGAGATGATAGTATAGTACGCGCAGATGACAAAATGTTGGAGATGATAGTTTAGTAGGCGGAGATGACAAAACAAACTTTGGAGACGATAGAACAATTTTTTTTGATAATTTTTGGGAGTTGAGTCTAGTGGAGATGCAAA